>VNJS01013200.1:0-106838 GCA_008042575.1 Drosophila watanabei | reverse complement strand
TGCCCTAGGCGAGCCATCAACTCCGCTTTAGTACCTTGGGTTGATAAACCCAATGCTGAAAGCCACCTTTTCAGCTGAGTGACCGAAAATTCGTTTAAATCAACTTCGTTCATGGCGTAGATTTGACCACTTCTGAATTTGTGGTAGGCGTTTAGAGAAAGGCTGAGTAGTATAAAAAACGCGTCTTCTTTATTACTTTGCAGAACACCGACTCACTCTCTCCGAGATCTGCTAACATTCTTCTCCTCTTAATGTTAATTTACATCGGCTTAACATATGCTTTACATAGTATTGGTGTTGTACACGTATCGATATATTAGTGTGACCCTCTACCAGCCTACTACACATATTTCTTTAAAATTAAAGTATATTCAATTATTATCGAATTTATAACAATTAATTTAAAGCTTAATAATCCTAAAAAAATCAGTTTAAACATTTTGCATGCCACTGTAAAGGCAGAACGTTGAAAGCGATCAGTTAGGGTCGCATAAAAGCGTATTATCCCATTTAGCCAAGAGCATGGCAACAGCGAACGGCAGAAAGTACATCGTCATTCTGTTCATCAACCGACCTGCGTGTCCCATATGTATATCCCATGAACGCAATCTGCATCTGTAGGCGTCGGAATCGGCCAGGTGATATCCATATCCATGGTGACCACCTACTATGTGGCCATAATGGGCATAACCCTGCGCTACCTGTTCGACTCGTTCCGCTCGCCGCTGCCCTGGTCCGAGTGCCGGCCGGAGTGGCAGTCCCACTGCGTGGCCTCCAGCCTGGGCAACACCTCCCAGTTGGCCACCAGCCCCGTGGATATGGAGAGGCTGGCCGTGCAGAAGCCGGTGGCCTCCGCCGAGTTGTATTTTCTGTAAGTGGCTTGTACCCGTACTCGTTCCCGTACTCCCTTACCCTGTGGTCCAACCGGGACCTGTGTCATTGTGGGTTAGTGGTGTTGCAGCGGCATGTTTTCGGTGTTTTCGGGTATTTTTTTTTTGTCGGTATTGTGTGTGGGTGGGTGGGTGGTGTGTGTATGCACAGTGGGTAATCTTATCGCGAAAACCCCGGCGCGAACTCAAGTTTATGGCCAGTACGACAAAGGCGCATAACGTCCGCTTTATTGCTCCACTAATTGAATGAGCACCCGCATCCCTCCTCTCCCGGCAATTATGGCGCCTATATTGCCATCAATTGTGAGGCACTGCAATAGACCGATGCGATTGCAACAGCCAAACGGAGCCGGGCTCGGTTTTGTCCATACTTCGAGAGACCAATTGCCAATATGGACATTGCCCCAGATTGAATCACTCAATCACAACAATGTAAAACCTTCACCTTAAACTCAAAAGCAATAAATGTGATTTCAAAAAAATTTTTGCACCTATGCACACATATTTTTAAATGCTAAAAGTGATAATCATTACAAAACTGAGCACCTCAGATCCGTCACCCCATCTTTATATCATTTTGCACTCGGATTGAGATAAATATGATATATTTTCCCTTCCAAAACTTGCAAATGAATTTACCAATTTTATATTTAAATGTACTTTCATTTATATCCTTCATCAAGTAAATTAATCGCATGTTTTATGGCAAAATGCATCAAATCCTTGTCGCTTTACAAATGATCACGAAGATCCTCAGATAAATATTATTCGTCACCCCACTAACATATTTATTTTGTATCTACCAAGAAGCTTTCTTATTTTCCTAATCAACCCATAACTCATAACGCTTTCTCATTCAATTTGTGTTAACGTATTATTTTCCTAACTTGTTTTTAATGAAATTAAAAGGTGTTGGAGCCGGTCAGGCCTTCCAGGTGTTTATACTCAACACGTACTACGCCGCCCTGGTAGCGATTATTGGTCGATATTTCTTTGAGTCATTCCAAAATCCCCTACCCTGGGCCACATGCCGGGAGGAGTGGGGTATCAACTGTATAAGCTCAGCACCCGATGCACTTAATTGGTCTCAAGTGGATAGCGATGATCAGCGCCAGCAAAATTACTCACTAAAATCACAAAACGATCGGCTGATCACCAGTTCGGAGTGGTATTTTGTGTAAGTGCTCAGTTTCTGGAATTGTGCGGATGTGACGCTAGCTGGGATTTTCAATAACAAACCAATCTCAGCAAGAAGCTACGTTATGAATTTAAAATTTCCCTTGAGAATAAATTAGTTTTTCCAAATTTCACGCATTTTTTCGGACAGGTAATGCATAGGAAGGTGTCACAGCCGCATGAGGATGGAATCGGTGATGGTTTTTAACAAATCTCATTTTATTTGGTGGTGGTCTTGACCTGGCTATAAGTTCGATAATTCAACTTTGTTCACTCGTTCTAGGAAGGAGGTGTTGCACGAGAAATCCAACATTGAGGATGGCATCGGGCTGCCCAACTGGGAGCTGGTCATCGGACTGTTTGTCGCCTGGGCCTGCGTGTTTCTAATCATTCGGCGCGGGGTCAAAAGTTCGGGAAAGGCCTCGTACTTCCTGGCCCTCTTCCCGTACGTGATAATGGGCGTTCTCTTGATACGTGCCGTGACCCTGCCGGGATCCCTGGACGGCATCTACTACTTCATCAAGCCGCAGTGGGGCAAGATCCTGGATCCGAAGGTCTGGTACGCTGCCGTGACCCAGTGCTTCTACTCGCTGTCCGTGTGCTTCGGCAACATCATCATGTACTCGTCCTTCAACAAGTTTGGGCACAATGTGCATCGGGATGCGTCCATTGTAACGGCTCTTGACACGATGACCTCCCTGCTCGCTGGCTTTACGATATTCGGAATCCTTGGCCATTTGGCCCACGAGATCGGAACCGATGACATCGGCAGCGTGGTTAAGGGCGGCGCCGGATTGGCCTTCATCTCGTACCCCGATGCCATTGCCAAGTTCAAGCAGCTGCCTCAGGTCTTCTCGGTGCTGTTCTTCCTCATGCTCTTTGTCCTGGGCATCGGTTCGAATATAGCCATGACCTCCTGCTCGGTGACCGCGATTCGGGATCGGTTCCCCAACTTCAAGCAGTGGCAATGCTCGCTGCTTCTGGCGGCCGTCAGCTTTGTGATTGGACTAATGTACATAACGCCGGTAAGATATTAAGGATATGATCTTTTCAAATAAGGATTCAACGGATATTTATCCTCTTTTTTTAGGGCGGCCAATACATGCTGACTTTAGTGGACTTTTTTGGTGCCTCGATGATAGCTTTGGTTCTGGGAATTGCCGAACTTTACACGATCGGTTGGATCTACGGCACAGATCGCCTGTGCAAGGACATCGAGTTCATGCTGGGCCGCAAGGTCGGCCTCTACTGGAGACTCTGCTGGAGCATATTCACCCCACTGATCATGACCGTTATTTTGATATACTTTTATGCTACATATGAGCCATTGACGTACAACAACATTGTTTACCCAAGTTGGGCGTATGGTAAGCTTAGTTATAAATACTTCGAAATTAATAGAAACTAATGTATTCCCTTACAGGTATTGGTTGGATGATCACTGCCTTTGGCATACTGCAATTGCCGATTTGGATGTTGGTTGCCATTATCCGAGATCCGGGTCAGTCTCTGGGCCAGAAAATCCGAGGCGCCTTTACGCCGAAGAAGAACTGGGGGCCCACCGACCCTCTGCTCCGTGAACAGTATAACAAGGAAATCGAGAACGATCTGACGCCGAAGCGAGGAAAGGGTATTTGGGCTGCCATCAAACAGAATATTTTCGGTTGATTCAGCCATTGAGAATCCAGGTGCAATGTACATAAAGTCCGAAAGATCTTGTATTAATCCTAAGTCTGCCAATAAATTTGATAAGATTGAATTCAAAGAATCCGTAGTATTATTTAATTTTTTGTTTCAAGCAATATATTTCTGATAAAGACTTTAAAAAAAAAGTTTTCTCAGTTATGTTCTTTTAAAAATTATATATAATTTAGCCGTTGAATTTGGTAATTCCAAAAGGCAGTCTAAAGCATATCAAATAATAAAAATAAAAAAAAGCTAGTTACTTTTATCCACCCATCAAATCACCTCGTTTCGCTTCACTTCGTTTTGACCCCACAAATTGACCGCAACATTTGACAATTTTCGGCATTTGCTAAATCCGCCGCAAAAATGGTGGCTGGGAAAGAGATAGGGAAAATCAAGAGAAATGTTATGTACTTTGTCTCCGTTACTGTTCCAAATCAAACAATGGAAGCGTATAGCAGGGAGGGAGAAGGGTCGCTTTGGCAGACGCCGGTCTCTCTCATTGTCAGCGAAGCACAGTGGTAAAAGTGCGAATATATTGCGATGCTACTGAAACCAATAAGGCTTTGAATTCCGTCTATAAAAATTTCTTTTAAATGAAAAGGAAAACAAACCTTTTACATTTGATTCAATTGTTTTGGATACTTTTTTCAGATGAGCTGTTATTATTAAGTTTTATTATTACTTATAATTGCATAAAACACTTCAAGAAATTTTTTAAAACTTGTAAAGTAATATAAACCAAAACTAAGGCTTTTATAGAATTCAAGATATAAATATAAATTCTAAAACTTTTTTTTATTATACTACCAACTTTTAATTTTTTTCCCCTCCTCAAATCAAAGCTCCAAATTTTATAAGGTTAAAGCCCACTGTGCCTATAGGGTCAGGAGAGGAAGACGGGCGTTATACTCGACGACGAGGCATCTTAGAGATAATTGCTTTGATAAGGCTTCGCGCTCGGTCAAAATGGGAAGCTCGCGGCTGTCCGAGAGCATTTTTTATAAATGTCACCAAATATTTACATGTCGCAGCAGCATTGTAGAGCGGCCAGCATTCTTTATTTTTTTTTTCCTTTTTGGGTTTCTCGGCCAGCCCCAGTCACCCGGCTGCCCGCATTCGGCCTGCGGCTTGACTTTGCCAACTGTCCGGCAGTGGTAGCTTCCAGGCCGCTGATTCCGGATGGCGGTTGCCGGCGCCGCGTTGCTGGAAACCGCATAAAAGTCATTGTCACAGCAAATGGATTAATTTTCGCGACACGCCGCCATATACACCTCTCTTTCGCGTCCACTCTCTCTCGCACTCTGTCACACCCCCACAGTCCGCTTGTCTTTTCGACTCTCTCCTCTCTTATACTCTTATACTCTATCTGTTAAAGTGAGGGTATATTGAAAGCAGGAACAGGATCCCAACGGCCAAGGTTAGACTAATTTGGATTGGGTTTTGTTTGTGTACAAGTAATATTATATAAATATGATAGTATAACCATTATAAAATGATTAAATTTCATATATAAAATATTTTTACTTTATTTAAAAATTATTTTTAAAGAATATAGAAGATCTTTCGATATTATTATGTATATATTTCAGTCTAATAAGTTGTAATAATATACAGATTTGAAATATTTTATATTCATAAACAATTTATTATTAGTATAGGAAAAATATTAACTTTTAAGTTAAGGGTAAGGTTATCAGATATCATATTTGTAAATTGTGATTTAAAATTTAGCTGCACTTTTAAGAGCTGTAATAATTAGTTTTCATATTAAAAATTAATAAATTTATATTAATTTGGATAATTTTTAAGTTTTTAAGTAAAATATATAAAACAAAGTTAGAAATCTAACTGCTTTCATTTCATTAAATTTTTCAAAAAAATTGTGATACATTAAGATTGATAAAATTCATTTAATGTAGTATACACCACCCCCAAAGACAAGCACATTTAATTAGAGGGCATTTATATTAGAAGGTATTCCATAGTCGATCAACTGAAATATTTTACTTTTCCTTTTTTTTTTTAAAGAAATGAAAAAGCCTGGTCTGTGGTTGAGCAGCAGTGGGGGTTTGGCATTTACCGCAACAATAATTACGTTTTGGGTTGGTTTTTCAGATCCTGATGCTGGCACGGAAGTGTATAATGTTGCTAAGTAGTTGCGGTTATTTGTTGTTGTTGTTGGGCGACATTTTTGTTTCTTCATCGCCTTTGTGTTGTTGTTTCGTGTTCCGTAATTATCCCGAAAGGCAACAGGAGGTTTATTTCATACTGTAAATGCTACATAATTAAGTTTTGTAGCTGTTTAAAATGCGGATAGAACTTCTTTTACTTTTCATTCTCGTTTTTTTGTCAAAGATAAGTGAAGTGCTTCTTACGAGATCGGACGTAATTTGATTCCTTTTGAGCAGTGTTGGAGTTTAAGTATTCTTTTCTCCGATTAATTGGTGCTTTTTTTTATCAATTTCGTCTGATTTACAGTATAAAATAAATTCTTAAAGAATTATAGAGGAAAAATTTGACTTTGACGAATGCACTGAGGTCTAAGAATTACGAGTGTTTGCATCCCTTAGTACTAAATTCGGTACTATTTATATTTTCCAAAAATAGCTGCAAAATAAAAGGCATCTTTCGTAAATCAATGCTTTGGAAAGACATGCGTATACTCGAATGAAAGGTTTGCAATCAGGGCAACAAGGCAAACCGACTTTCACCGAAATGAAACGATTTTCGAATATCACGCCTTTCCCCCCTCCGCTGGTTTCTTCGCTTCATTCGAAGGACTGACATTTTGGCAATCAGTCCAAGTGCCGAAAACTGTTGCGAATGCAGCAAAAGTCCACACACAGACCCAGATACCAAATAGAGTTCTATTTAACTAAAAGCTAAAAACACCGACAGAAGCCAGTCAGCGGGCTTCCTCCTTCGCCAAAAGACCGCATTTCTTGCCTATGCTCACAAACGCATTTGTCTTTCTTGCCGAACAGCCCGCAACATGCTAGGAATACAAGGTCCTCTCTCCTCTCTCCTGCTGTCCCGAAACTAATCCCCAATTAGGGATGGCATTGAGTGAGTAATTGAAAGACAAGCTCCCACAAGTGCGTTCTCAACTCTGCTGATGCAATGTAGGAGTAATACAGTCTTAGCTTTATTAGCACAAAGTTCTCCCAACAGAACTGAAATTAGGAATTACACCAAATGGTGTTCAGATTAGGTGTCAACATTGAGGAATAGGTAAACTATTTATTTAGTTATTTTAAATATAATCAATAAAATAGATGGGAATATCTGGCGATTATCATATAATTATACAAATAATTTGCCTTTTTCATATATCTCTCATTAGTTTATATCAATAAATATCGATATTTGTCTGTAATCTTACAAGTTTATTTTTTAAATTTTATTTTTCTTTACATCATAGTTTTTATTGTATATTTATTTAGACAGAAAAAATAATCTTACGGTTAAAAAAACAGTTCTAAATATTAAGGTAAGTATAGCTATAGAGACATTACAAAATAAACTAATTAATACAATTCTTGATTTATTTTTCCCATATAGAAACCCTTAAAATTATAATCAAATTAAAAAACACACACAACTTTTACTTAAATAACCAAAAAACTAACCATTCAACTCACGCGTCCATCTCCATCTCCAAATGTAGCTCTAACTCAGCTCACAGATACCCGAGGATACGCCAAAAAAGATTTCCAGCTAAAAGCGAACCGCCATAGAAATGGACCAAAGGAGAACACACCAAAATGCCAGAAAAGGGACAGAGCTAAAAAAAATTTGGGAGTTCTTGGGAGTTCCCAGAAAGAAAAAGTTGCGCGCTCATGCGAAGAGCCGCAAATGTGTGCAATGGGCATAAGTTTCGAAATGGGCCAGAGATGGGTTTCCTTTTTCCTGTCTGCACACCGCCATTTTTCCTGTTCTCAAACACTCTTTTTCCCCACACGCTCTCTGCTCCCGCTCTCTGCTCTCCGCTCTGCCTTTGCTGCTTCTTTCAGCGCCGGGTGAAAATTTCAACGTAATTTCGCGAGCGTGTAAAAAAAGAGAGAAACTTGAAAATGTTTGGTGTTTAGAGCAACTGACAGGTGCTGCAACTGTGCAGGGACGGTGATAAGGGGATACGGGGGTTCGGGGATGTAGGGATGCTACCCGTTTGTTTGTTTTGCGGCTGGCACATGGCGAGCAAACATATGGGCGTGGGGGCGAAAATCGGATGAGGACCAGAAAAATAAAGTAATTGAATTTCCATAGTGCCCCAAAGCACACAAAACATGCAGCACTTGCCTTTATATGCATTGTGGACTGCATTCGGTTGTTGCTAATTCGCTGATTGTCTTTTTCAAAGCACCAAAAAGGCTTCCAAAAAATTAACAAATGTCATGCTATAAAGATGTTAATTTTGTAGTATTATTTCTCAATTAAAAGTATAGTTTATACCATAATAAATAACATAAGATAGTCCTTTTTTATAATTATTGCTTTTATAAGTATTTTTAAAAAACAAACTTTAACTTAACCTTAACTTTAAAAGGTTCTATTGAATTTAAAAAATTTACTCAATAGCTCATGGCAAAAACCCTGCAGTTTAAAATATCTTTTTTATATATCTGACAAACCATAAAACGCTTATTAAAAAGGTAAAATAAAAGTGATAACTCAACTTTATAACTATAACTTGAAAATTTCAAGTTGAAATACTTCACACAAAATGCAGCTTTAAAAATTCTTTTTAATTACATTTTAAGCTCCTGTTTTTTTGAGATGTTTTTAAACACAAAAATATTAAATAAAATAAAATAAAAGTGAGAACTAAACTTCATTACTTTAACTTTAAATACTTCACACGAGATGCAGCTATAAAAATTCTTTTTAGTAACATTTTAAGCTCCTGATTGTTAGAGATGTTTCTAAATACAAAAATAATTAAATGTAATCACTGTTTAAAATATATTTTTGTTAAAGAGCACTCCTGGAGGTATAAGTAGATTAATTATTAAATAAGAATCCTTTAACATTTTAAGCCATAAGGAGGGTCCTCCCTTTTAATTACGAAATAAACAAAAAGCGAGAGGTAAAATCAGGGCTTTGATGGCCTCTGATAAATGTGACGGTCCATGGTCATTGACATTTCTGCTTGTTTGTTGACGCGAATCTGCAACAAAAGGCAATCGGTTGGTTAAGCCACGGGCGGCGCCAGGATCTGGAGGATACTGCTGTGGGCGTATCGCCCAAGCAGCCGCAGCGTTTGTGGTCCGCCGCAAGCGGATGTGCAGCCCCTGGCCAAAATGACGATATCATCCTGAACACATATATACATACAAACATATATATATATATATTTGCGTAGAGCACAGCAGGCAGCGCGTTAAATTCGGATAAATGTTTATAAATATATACTGCGGTCGCGCCGAAAATTTAGCATGGAAAGTGGCTTGCGGGTGGTGCATAAACCACTTTCGGCAGTGGCGGTTCATTTATTCTAACTTTTTACATTTTAATTACATATAATTTGCATATGTTCAGTTGTTTTTACACCGCTCCAGAGGTGGTTGTGGCTTTTTGGGAGATATTTTTAGTCAAATCGCGTCAATAACAGTATATAAAGGCTTACTTTTTAACGGGGATTGCTTACTGGTTAGATGGAGTCCTAGTATATACTATTTTATAATTTTCTTTTTGTAAAATTACTACGTATTTTCTTTAGTGCCAGATGGTGCTTTGACGGAAGGCCTGACAGGATAAAGCTCTAAACGCGCCTGAAAATACATTTCTCAACAAAAACTAAAGCAAATCGATGAAGACCACATTGGAACAAATTTCGGAAGCTACAATAACAACCACCAGTTATAACTGCAGCATCTGTTTGAACAAATAACCAAAACACGGAAACGCAGAGGACGCCTCTCCATAATTTCCGCCAAGGCTGCTTTTCACAGCGCACAATTGTTATTGCAGCTTCGTTTTACTATTAAATAGGAACATTTTCAGTGATATTCGTTATTGAGAAAAATACATTTTCTGTTTAAAATTATTATTAATTATATATACATATGGTATATACTAACAAATATATATATATGAAAAGAAACCTATTAATAATGTTCAATAAAAAAAATATAAAGTGGTGAAACAGCTCCTTATATTTTCCCTTTTTAATATTTTAAACCATACAACGCCAGGACAATCATTCGCTCAGAGTCAAAAATCTCATTTAGGTTGTAATAACAAAATGTCGAGCGAAAAATCAATTAAAATCATTTCCCATTAAAATTGTCCATTGCAGAGCAGCCATTCCAGTCCCGAAACCTCCCTCCTCCTCGCTTGCAACCCACCTTATTTGGCATCTGTTGCCACCGCTGTCATTTCGGTCGCCATTCACGTGTCTCCACCAATTCCCCACCAGCTCCAGCTCCAGCTCCACTCCTGCGGCACAGGCCTCAACAATGTTGTTTTACATTTCCGGTAATAAATATACATTTGACAAAATAATAGAGAAAGCGAGGGGAATCGGTAGGGGGGATATATACTACACAGGTGGCGCTTGGCAATGTGCCCAACATTTTTGCGTGGCGTGGGAAATTGGAATTTTGGAAATTCACTCGCTAGGTGAGAAACTTTGCGGCATTTCATTTCCTATAATTAATTAATTATTGCTTTGAGTCGTGCTAATAGCTTCCCGCCTGCCAAGTGTATTATATGTCCCGAAAATAGTGGAAATCCATGGGTGATACTATGTAATACTTTGAGACAACAACCTAAATTGAAAATTGGAAATGTTTAAAGTTGGGATCAAGGTATAGCTTATATTATATAACCTTAACATCCTAATTATCTCGTCTTAATTAGAGGAGATTGCATATCATACTTCGGATGCTCTCTTCAGAATGATATGCCAATCCCAAGCAGCCTCAGCAATAGACTCTAAGTTAACAAATTATTGTAGTTTCACACATCCTGTTGACATTTAACTGACAGCGCGGCCAAACAAAGGAACAATTGTGGAGGGGGGCTTGGTCCTCGGGTTCACCTAACCAGAAGGGAAAGGTGGAAGGACACAGTCAAGGGGCACACCTGAGACGGAGTCAGGAGTCATAACCATGACCAAAGTCACACGACATGAAACTCACACACACACACGGCCAGCTCCACATCCGGTGACATCCGGTACTTCCTGCTCCGAACACTCTTGGCCCTCCATCGCGCCCACTCCCCTAGGATGCAGGGCGGCAGCGTTCCTGCGGCCTTGTCACACGTTATCCTGCCCACTAACAACTGCCCAGTAAACGCAGCACCGAAGGCAGGAGCAGGCAACCATCTCACTTCACGAGTTGCTAAGGCAACAATATCTCGCCAGAGAAAGCGATGCTTGGAGAGAGGAAGAACAAGATTGCAGATGCAGCTGCAGATACTCTAGGTCTGGAATCCTTTGCAAAGATAATACACATGGGCTTAAAAACCTCGCTTTTTATATAGTAAACTGTTTTAATTTTATATAATTATTAGAAATTCAGATTAGGGATAACAGAAAATATCGATTTAAAAATAATCTTTTGATATTTAACGGGCAAGTCGATATATAAATTAATATTTTAACATTGAGATACATGGTTATTCCGATTGAGGTAGCGTTCTAATAAAATCAATATAACTGCTTAATATTTTTACATTTTACGGTAATATCGATATTTATTGGTAGTTGAAATAAACTGGACATTTTTAACACGGCAAAATCGACTCGGCTGTTAAAGTTGATCAAGAATATATAAACTATCACAGCTTGGAGATATATACTTCCTATCCTTAGCTCCTTTACTCGTTTATTTTCCCCAAGGACTGTTCACTACAAAAAAGATGTAACAATTGGAATCTGCCGGCGAAAGAGTGTACCAAGATTGGCTACATAAATGGCTTTCGAAATTTTGCGCTGCAGCTCCGGCTCGTCTCCTGTCTGTCATGCATCCGCCTGCAGGACGCACGGAATAATTCTATTTGTGCGGAGTCCTGGGAGCGTGGGCGTGGGCGTGGCACTTTTCCCCGACCGAGTGGTTGGGCTGACTTATTCCACTTCCCCCTTCTTCCCTCGGGGAGCCCAGCCAGTGTGTAGCCCTGGATCTCTCACGCTTGATGTAGTTGGTGGTTTACTACTAATTTGCAACCACATCGTTTGTTTTGTGTGAGCCTGCGTCTCACTCTTCCACTTCCACTCCTCGTCGGCGGCGAGTGTCCTTTGTGTGTGACAGGAGGCCCTATTCACCCCGTTCTCTCCCCCTGCTGCGACACGTCTGGTGCATTAATTCTTGCATCACAATAGTAGCGGGAGGAGGACACTGCTCTCCTCTGCTCAGCACACTCCCTGTCAGCTCGCTTTGTTATAAATGGTCTTGGTCCTGGTGCTCGCTTTGGTCCTGGTCCTGGTCTGGGTTTCGTGGTCTTGTCTTTTTGGAACTCTCGCTCCTTATCAGTCCGAGCTGCGCCATTGACATGGCCAACGGCAAAATTCCTACAGCAAAAGGAACTTTCTGGCTCTTCTTTAGTTAATTCAAATTATGAATACATTGTTAAGTTCCTACATTGTTCATCTCATTAAATCATAAATCTAAAGTAACACGCTTCTTACTTTTCACAACTGAACTATTTCTTATCTGAGATAAAAAAAACCATTTCCGGAATATTATTTTTTCTTTGAGTGACTATTAAAAGCTAAAAATTGATATGCATTGAAAATGTTTACATTTTTCACATACATACCAGGTCGCCAGCTCCCAATAAAGAGGCATTATAAAGTATTTAGCATGTTAACAAGGCAGGAGACTCAACATGATGGCAACTGGGGTGCTGGCGTCTAAATTGGCTGCACAACCCAAATCGCAAAAAATAATAAAAGTATAAATTGACAGAAGCCAGAGTTCGAATGTGAAAGCCGACGCACAACAACAACAGAAACAGCAATATAAATATACACACAATCTTACAAAATACTTGAACAACGTATGATATAGAAATTGCCTTTATAATCGGCTTATGATTTTGATATGGAGACAACAGACAAATGCCAGCACACAAACAGGCTTAAATTGCCATTTCTACGCAAAAATATTAAACATATATAGAATGTATGGTATGTACAGTAAAATCGCTCATGAGGGGACTTTGAAGGCATTTTTTAAGCCTCTTTCATGGACCAACATCATTTTACATTCAGGTTCGACCATGTCTAAGCATGTGACTTGCTTAGAAAACCAACAAATTTGGCAAATTGTTTATATTCGGTATTTTAAAAGCAAGTGTACTGAGATAGAAGCATATACAAATATATACAAGTTTGTAGCAGACAAGAAGACTTTAGAATTCAAGCAAGGATATAATATTAGAAATTTGTATTAGCAGTAAAAAAGGGAAATCTCTTGAAAACACTTCGATTGTTGCAAGTCAAGACTGTTTCTGCAAAAGTTTCTGCCTGCAATTTAAAGGAAAACTACTCGAGATGTCGCAACCCTTGAATGTCTCAACATTTTCAAATCCCAACCTGTACTGTCTTTAAGCGGTTTGAAGTGGGGCCCACTGAGTGTATTTTTGACATGTCCTAGCTGGAAAGTTCGGTGGACTGTTCCCCTAGCCTCGCCTTGTCCTGTCGCTCCGTCTGTGGCGAACGTGCCCAACTTTTGTTCGAGAAGTTGTTGATAGATAGAAAACGGGGCCAAGGGTCAGCAGTCAGCAGTCGGGGAGCTGGGAGCTGGGAGTCCGTAGCTGGGAGTTGGGAGTAGCCTCGGCAGCCTCGTAGCCGCACCAGGGGACATGGGTAATTATCGAGACAATGCGCGCGTCCTTCGGCCCCTTTGGCCCTGCTGAGCTCCTTCTGTCCCCGGTGTATACGTTGTTTTTTGTTGTTTGCCCGGGCCAGGAAGTGCAGTAAATTGTGCGACACAAAAATAGTACCTACAGCAGGACAATGGCGTCGCAAAATGCGCCATGCAGTGCAGCCTGCCTGCGGTGTGGGTGTGGGAGTGTGGAGTCCTGTGCGAATCCTGGCTGGTACATAAGTAGTGGGCGGCTCATTCCTGCTTGCCGAGGACATTCGATATGGGGAGCGCTGTGCACAACAGACGCTTGTCAGCAGCAGACGTGACTAGACGACAACAACGTTGGCGACAAGAACAAGAGGAACAAGCCCCCAACCCCCAATCCGTAAAGGAGGAGCACATACGGACATGGTTGAGCTGGAAGTTGGATAGTGACGAAAGTCGTGGTTTAAGCAACCAATTGGGCATAAAAGGGCTTCAGGCCATCTGATTCAATTTGTTGAGGATTTTAAAGGAGGAAACAATTAAAAAGCTCGTTGAAGAAATCAAAGGCTTTTAATAAGATTGCTTCAGATACTTATTAGCTTTAGGCTGTAGTGGTTCCTACTTGAAAATATATATGTTAACTCAACAACAAATAAGGTAAGTTTGTACAGGTTAAAGATCTATGCTTTTGATGATGACTGAAGTATAATAATTGTAACAAGCAATCAATCGCATTTAGCCACGTCAATCAGCCTTTCCTCTGTTCATAAGGTGTTAACACACAATCGAATTATTTGTGTATTCTCCAATATGGAAGCTATAGTTTAAATACCATTCGTGAGTCTCATGCCATTTATGCCAGAACACACATACCTACTTTATGGGGTCGCAAATGCTGGCTTCTCCCATTTAGCCGAAAATGTTTGAAGTTGGAGCTCCGACAGACACCCAACAAGTTGAGCAGACGCTGGCATGCCGCAATCATAAACATAAATCTGTGGCATTTAGCTCGGGCTAAAATAAAATCAGGCAGCACACAAACCCACTAAACGTCTAAACGCTACGGATTTCGTTCGGGGCGGAATATCCTCCCCGGATCTCGGTCTGACGACGCAAGCCCGGCATGATATTCAATTGTTTTTGCAGAAGGAGAATTTAATTTGACACGTACTTTTAATGTAGGGCTCTATGCGCACAGCTCTCAGCTCTCGGCTTTCGTCAGCTAATGCCGGCAGGGGCATGTGGCATGAGCTGGCGACCCAGTACCAAAAGCACACGTGTGCGTGGGGTAGTCACAAATTCAATTTAGATACAATTTCCTGTGACTGCGTGACTCTGAGCCTAAGCCATTCCAGCGGCTCCGTTAGTCGCTGGATGTGCCGCCATTTTCACTGACAATTAAAAAAAATTGCCGGCCCTCTGATCGAGCCCAGGGTATTGGGGAAATTCGCTGTCGCCAAACAATAAATAAGCAATTTATATGCACAAATGCATTTATCGAGCGTGAAGAGAGGCCACGTATGAACGGGCAGGAAGATCAACATTGTTGAACCTTTAAAGAGAATAATAATTGTATTTACTTCATCACGCTTATGTTGCTATTCATTATATTTGCCACTTCGAATGAAAAAAACCACCGAAAAAACGATTGAAAAATATTTAACAATAATTAGAGGGGTTTCTACGGTGACTAGCTATATGCTCTACAAAAGGCTTCCGTACATTTATAGTTTGTATTCTATTCTATATGAATTCGTTTATGAAAAATATTGTAAATAAAGCTCTGATATAAATAAATTGAAATTTATGTTCATATAAATTAAAAATTGAATTAACTGGTTAGAGCATACAAATGATATGAAATATTTATTAATCACATTTTTGGCCACTTTTTTGCTGCGTTTTTCTGTTCAATGCATATACTCTTCTTTGTCTGCTATGCATTGTTGGTCTCTACCCGTAACGAAAATTCAATATTTGGCTAAAAAATTTACGCGTCATGGAGTGAGGTTCTGCATTGTGTGAATAATTTTCTCGATGAGTGGCCGTTGAGTCGCCAACGTTCTCATTCCCAACAGGCCAGGAAAAAAAATTATTTTTAAAAACCGAAAACCAGGGTTAAAATGAACTACATACTAAATGCAACAGAATTAAAGAGAAAATTGCCAAGGTTGCAGTCCCTGTTCGGGCGCCATGGAAACTCTGATGGATGGCGCCCGAACAGGGACTGCAGCCTGTGAGTATTTCGATGAAAATGTGATTTTAAATTGTATATAAAATAAAAATAACATTTTACCAATTACTCCGATATTGATTCTTTAATGATTTAATGATTTTAGGTTATATATTAAACCTTTGTCTCCTGTCACTTATTTTTTTGTTACACTAAGTCTCAATCTTAAAAATCTTAATTAAAGAATTTTCTTAGTCATTTTTTGGACTTTCTTCATTAATCTCATGTTGTAGGCCTTTGTTACCCAAAACAAACTGTATAAATTGTCACAAAAACACACTCGTTCGTTCTCTAGAACGTTAAATTTGAGCTTTGTTTTGCCCTTTGAATTATTCGTGAAGGTGGACCAGCTGCTATTGCCGCTCCACGATGCAAAATTAATCATGGGCGGCACTTTGGGCTTGTTTGGACAGCGGCATTATGACAAACGGCGACAGCAGATGGCGCCAGCATGCATGCCATGCAAATTATGAAACTTTTACGCTCGTTTCGCAACACACATTCGCATTTCCGGTAGCCTGATATTATTGAAATCGGACAGAGCACAGACTAACTAATAAGGAATATAAATAAATGTTGTTGTTTTTGTTTCTCCTTATGCCTGGTTTCACTTTCCAAACTTGTCAAAATTAGTTTTATTGTTTATGATAAACGAACAATGAGAGTTGCATTCAGAGAAAACCAATTGGAGAAGCATTTATTTCTGCAGCGTAACCCGAGACACAAAAACAAAAAAACAACACTGGTCCCACTTTCGTTTTCAATCCCCCCAGCATCCTAGTATCCGTCTCTGACAAAGAGTTTTAATTTTCCAAACACGTATTGGTCAAATGAAAATAGCAGCCATCTCCATGCTTGTTCTTGTCGCTTTTCCGATACCCAATAATATTTTTGGAAGGGTATATTGTTCAGTACACTCAAACTTTTCTTAAAGATAATAAATTTCATTGATAAATTATAATTTAAATGGGAAAATAATATTCCCAAAGTCTTATAAAATTATCAATTTGAAATATTACCACTTGATAACTAGCCTCGACAGGGTATCAATAAGTCCAGAGACCCAATAGTTAATACAGTGTTTAGTTGTTTTTCTCCTACAAGGAGTGATGATGATGGGGAGTCCGAGTTGCTTTGGGAGGGGCAAAAAGTTCGGAGCAAACTGTCCAGTCTCAGTTTCGGGGGTATCGAATTCGCAGGACATATTCCGCACACCCCGCACTTCCGGCACGCTCGCACTCGGTCGAATTGTCTGTGCAAACATATGTACGGAATAGAATTGGAGAATCGCATACGTGGAATTGCGACCAGAAGCCCCCCAGCTCCACAGTGCCGCCACTGAGCGCACGACTTCACCTTCTTTGTTCTGCTGGAGCTGGAGCTGGAGCTGTCCGGGTCATCCCGGCGGATAGTTAAAGTGTCCGAAACGATTTAGTGGATGCTCCCTGCCTGTGAGGTTATGTGTTTGCTGCGTGAAGTACTCACTGGGAATAATGGAGTGCCTTTGCCAGGGTTCTCTTCATCTTCTTTGCTTTTTTTTTGTGTGTTTTTTTTTTGGGTGAAAGTGTCGCCTTAAAGGTCAGCAAAATGATTGGTTACACATTGTTGTCCCTTGCCAAGGGGGGATGTGTTCAACTTTAAGGCTCTCTTAATTGAATGCTAAGAAAAGTAACGACTCGTCTTAATCGCAAAGGAGAGATACAGAGATAACCAATATTAGCAGTAGTTTACATTATAAATATGTTGACACTCAGGCTTCCATCAGTCCAAAAGACTTTGTAGGAATCGTATCATCCACCTAAAAATCTGTGAGTCACTTGTAAGCTTCTTAACTGTCTGATTTCTAGCAGTTTTGAAAAGCAAAGCAAGGAACCTTTCAATAGGTTCGTCCATCATTTTTTTGAAGCTTTGTATGATACCTGTCAGAGAACACTTATGCCGAATCAAACTCCAGTTTCAGCCTTCCATTTTCCATCAAAATTTGATGGAAAACATAGTGTTTTCTTCATAAATATATATGTACTTTCGAGCGTTGCACAAACTTTCAAAATTTGCAACAAATATGGAAAACCCTTGTACTCAACGAGTGGCAGGTATTAAAACTTACAACCGCATTTTGCATCCCGCTGGACGACAGTGGCGGCACTTAAAGCCAAACACGCCCGCGCCTGGATAAACAGTTAGATGGAGAACGCCCCAGAGCTCTCTACCCCAAGTGCCCCGTGCCCCGCCAGGCGTCCTTCCGCCTGCGGCAGGTGTATTTGCGGGCGTTTGCGCCGGTGTTTACAGAACGCAATATGCTCAACATGTTGGCAAACTTTCACAACTGTTAGTGTAAATATTGCATGCAGCAAAACGATGCCTTGAAATAACAAAGCGCCTACGCCAATAGAGCGAAGGCCGTGCCACACAGTGGGGGCTTAGGATAAAAGCCAAAATTCGGGGGAATTAACTCTTTCAAATTCACTTTTTGCAGATACAATGAATATATTCATATTCGCAAAAAGCTTTCACTTAGTGGTATTGTTTTTGAAGAGGTGATAGATAAAAAAATATAAATATTATAAAACAAATTCAATTTATTTTGTTAGGTATTTTCTGGTTGTATGATGTAAAATTAATTAATTAAATTTTTTAGTTCAAATGTGATTTTCAAAAATATGCGAATTGATGGATAAAGCACTCCATTATGCCTTTTTTTTGGAAAATATAAAAAATAAGAAACATACTAAGTTAGGAAAGATAAACATATATCACAACTCAACAATTTAAGTATATATATATATTTTTTTGTAATATTTTTCTGTCACGAACTCAAAATGTCAAAGTCTAAAGTTGCAGTTAACATTTATTCATTTTATAGTACTTTCCCAAACTTTGTTTGTTTAGTAATTTAGAGGGAAAACTTTTTATTACATTAATCAAACGTGTTTTTTTTTAATTAATTAAAATTGCTTTTACTTTGCTATATTCGTCAGAAGCCTATGGTTGCTATCTAAAGCTCAATAAAATGTAATAACTTGACTAACAGCTTTTAATAATTTGTTAACGACTTTTAATACTTCCTCGCCTTTTAAGAGATTTAACGATTAAAAGAAATGTAGACATTTTTGGGATTTAGAAAAAACACCGACAGCTATAGATTTGACTTGAAATTGGCAAAGAGTTTCTTTTCTGTTTCCATTTTCGTTTCCTTTTTTTTGTATTTTTGTTTTTCATCTTCTTTGGGCCAATGGAAGGGCTTCCAAAGTTGAGAATGGCAAGGGAAATGGAATTGCACGGAATATTAGTAAACGAAACAAGTTGGCAAAAACTGCCTGTCCGGGTGTGTGTGTGCCGAAAGACTGAAAATGCTTTTTAACAGAACGAAATTGCACGGCTTCGTCTGTTTGCGTCCTGTAAGTCCTGCACGAGCTTCGGCCATGGGTCCTGTATCATCTGCCCCAATCCTAACCCAGTGACCAGCTCGAACGATTCGGGCTTGATGCATTTACATTTCCACCTGTGCCAGAGCCACACACAGGCCCACGAGTTGTAAGCTTAAGTGCCATTACATGCAATCGAGTCGAGTTTGAGTTGAGTTCTGCTTCGTTTTTGTTCCTTTGCCTTGTAGCTCCTCACCTGCTCTGATCTGTTCAGTGATGCTAATAGGAGCTGAAGATAATGCCATTTTTTCTTATTAAGGATAAAGTTGAACTTTTGAGCTTAATATTGTAATCAGGACTTTCCTTTAATGCCGCCATATTTCTTTCTGAAAATATTTGCATACAAATTTATGACTTATGAATGTTTTAATTCATTTTATCAGCTAGAAAATTAATTTCCGGAATGTTTCATTTCTTAAGATTTATCTTATCTATAATCGGAATACCTAGAAAAGTTGGTAAGACTTTTATCAAATGAACTTCTTTTAAATAGATGCCAGAATATTGACAACACTGTTTACCATGGAAGCTTTCTGTATTTGGCGCTTGGTCCATAAGAGCATAATGCATATTTAAGCATATTTTGTAGTCCGCTTTTACTGGCAGTTGCCAAATATGGCACCCCTTGACCCAACACTTCACCCCTCCCCCCGGACTCTTGGCGCAAAGTGCACTTCATCAGACAATTTGCTGGGCGGTGGGTATACCTCTGGACGTACTTTCTTCTTTTTTGAGAAATTGTGGGGCTTGTAAGTGGGCAGATTGTGTTCTGGCTAAGCTGTGACAGCTTTAAGTGACAACCAGTAAATATACGATGCTTTTGGAATCATTAAGCAATCCATAAATGACGAGGTAAATGTTAATCATTAAAGAAGTGTAATGCTAACTATAAATGCTTATGGTGAATACCTTTTTATATCCATTGAAACAAATAGGAAATAGTACTAATGACCATCTGAGATTTTTGTTTATAAAAATTTAAACTAACAAAAGATTTGAAACAAACTTTAAATTCCATTCAAATTAAAAGAAATATCATAGTATGCGTTTAGTTTGCCATCCCTCGCTTTGAATACGTTTGACAACCATACTGTCAAGTTGAGCACTATTAAACATACTGTTTTCCGAGATTCGTAAGATTTAAAGGAAAAAAAAGCTGATAAAATGGATGGAACTGCCGAGGTTACAGAAGAACCAGCTACCCATGACCATCAGTCCCGTCCTTATGAGGTGGCCCAGAAGTTCCTGGCGGATATAGACCAGGAACGCCAGCGTCTGTCCGACGAGTTCCCACTTTGCGCATTGCTAATCGATCAAGGTGAACCTTGTTTCGAAAAAATCATATAAGAATGTGAGTAAAATGCTATTTCTTCGTTTCTTGAAGCTGTGAACCGCGTTAACTCTACTGGCCGCATCCCGGGCAAAGAACTCTATGCCGATGTCTACAAGCAAAAGCCCATGAAGATTACTCAGAAGGTCTTTGTGCCTATCAAGCAGGTGAAGGTGAGTTTTATATGGAAAATCCCTGAGTACACATTACATGTTGCGTCAGTTTAACTTCATTGGCAAGATTCTGGGTCCCAGGGGCAACTCCCTGCGTCGTCTGCAGGATGAGACTCAATGCAAGATCGTCCTCAAGGGGCGCTACTCGATCCGTGATCAGGCCAAGGAGGAGCAGCTGCGCAACAGCGGCGATCCGCGACATGCTCATTTGCAGAAGGACCTCTTCCTGGAGGTCAGCACTGTGGCCACGCCGGCTGAGGCCTATGCCCGCATTGCCTACGCCCTCGCCGAGATCCGTAAGTATCTAATTCCAGACAAGAACGACGAGGTGTCGCACGAGCAGCTGCGCGAATTGATGGAAATAGATCCCGAGTCGGTGAGGAACATACATGGACCCAATCTGGAGGCTTACAGGTAAGAGTGTAGCACATTGGGATAAATTAATATTTATATTTTCCTTTATAATTATAGTTCCGTATTTGATAAAAAGTTCAATGGGAGCAGCAATGGAGCCCCCAAGTTCATTAATTTGATCAAGAGAGCTGCGGAAAATCCGCCTGAGTAAGTCACTTGTAAAGTATAATTTTGTATAATTTACTGGCACCTCCCGGGAAAAATGAAAAAAGTCTTAACCCTTATAGCCAACTTGCCTTGACAAATTTACTGACATTGTTGTTGTTTATAGAGTTGACGAGGCGGAGGAGGTGGCCCACGAATACGAGCACCGTATGCACCCCAAGCAGGCTCCCACAGGCTATGAGTACAGCAAACGTAAGTGGCACTTAAGCATCACTTTTTTTAGCATTAGATGCAAGCTTTTGGATCTACATTATTAGATCCCTTCTCCCAATCCCCATGCACTCAATCCATTAATTTAAGGGGCAGCGCCTTAAGTGGGTTTCCCTGGAATAGATTGTAGGAACACAAATCAATAAATTTTAAAATAATACAAAATATCTTTGTTCAAAAGATCGATACTATTTTCTAAATCACGCATATTAATTAACTAAAAATAACTGTTTTTAATACTATTGTAGCACGTCAATCAATAATGTCCGCAATCGGAGCGGCATATAAACGATCATATCCGACTGAAATGAAACGTATACGCGGACCGCTCATCAAGTCCTTTAAGCCCAATCTGCATTCCATACTCAAAAAATATAAATAATAGTACCGAGCTGCACCGATCTCGGTTCCGCTATAAACGATATTTTTATGATTATAAAGGAAACCCTGCTGACAACAATATGATTACACAAAATCAATCTATAAAAGACTCTTGGCCCGACAAGAAGAAACGTTAATTTTGAAGTACTTCTGAAAAGAACAAATAACGAAAGGAAACAAATCAAGGTAAAGGTATCATAAATTACCTTAAGCATGCTTAAAATGAAGAAACTATAGATTAATTACACAAACATTGAGCATGTATTGTAAAATGAATAAATTTGTTTCAAAACAAAATGGTACACAGGTAAGAATCCTTAAAAATGTGCATAGAAATTTGTTTATTTGATTATTAAAAAGATTTTTTTGCCGTATATATATTCCTTAAGGATATTTACAACGATGGATCTAGTAGGTATTATAATGTATTGAACAGAACCAGTAGCTTTTCTACTCTCTCAACTCTCTGAATTGAAATGAATGAATGCCAATACCAAAATCAGGCTACATTGGCGGCCGAGGATAGTGTTGTGGCTCGAATGTAGTCTGTAACATGACTGAATAAACACAATTTCCTTCTGTTTTGCCGCTTCGTTCGTTTGTCAACAATTCAATTCATCAAGCGAAAGTTTCACCTGAACGGCAGCGGCGGCGGCAGATATTCGCACAGGGGAATCGGGACTGAGAATGGTTTCGTTACTTTCCTTTCTCTATTTTCTTTAACTAAAACACCCTTGAGAGTTTTTCTTTATTTGATCATCTTAGCTGCCACTTGCAGCGCACACAGCCAGACAGACAGACAGACAGCAGGACGAAGGAGGTCGACCTCCTGACATCCTTGACTTGCTGCTGCCTCCCATAGACTTTTACTTTTGGCTTTGGCAAACATGTGCAGGTTGTGCGGCCATGTGGATGTGTGTGCGGGTGTGCGGGTGTACGGGCACAAAAAGTTTGCCAACTTATATTGAAAAATGTTGTTAACACGCAAAAGTTTTTGCAACGTTTACTCAGGCCAACAACAGCAGGAGCAACAACCACATCGCCAGGATGGAGCACAACAACAAAATCAAGCTAAACAAGTGGAATTCAATAACTGGACACAGGGAGCAAACAAAATATCCAAAAAGCCGCTCAGCTCAGCCCATGTTAAAGTGCTCGGAAAGGTGGCCCGACCAGGAGATGAGCCCAGTCCTGGTGCCTGATTTGAATAGAATTAGAATGTTTTCTTTACCTGAGACGTGTGCAAACGAGAGCAGCTTGTGGAGGACTGTCGAGTGGCAGTGGGATCTGAGTAAATATTTACCAGAGGTTAGGGGAAGGGACCATTTGGAAGTGGCAGCTACCCAGGAACTGGCCGAAGCGCTAATTCAATTTCGTAAAAGTTTTTTGGGAAGAACTCTACACTATGTTATTGTCCGTAAGAGTTATTTAGTAACTTAACTTGCTTTTACTGGATTGTAAATGGAGTTAAATATGATTTATTATTATTATTTATTTTTCTGTTTCTAGGTTTGCCATATTTCCATTTAATATTACTATTATTTATACATTTTGACAGCTTTTAAATGGATTTCTGCACTCCAGCTTGACTACAATTTTACACACAAGATCTCTTCAGTCGCAGCCAAAAATGAAAAATAATTTCAAAAAGCTGAGTGCCAGCGCCGTAAATACTGGTCGGAGCACTCGACTACAACGATGTTGCTGCTCTTGTTGCTTTCTCTATGTGGAAGGAAGCTAATAAGGATTTGCAATTTAATTTGTTTGCTTGCGTGCGTGGCGAAAATAAATTTTTGTCACCCAGCGAAGTCCGCTCAAACATGCTTGGAATTTATGTTCGTATTTTGGTTTCAAAGGAGCAAGCCCCATAAGGTTTTCTCAGCTATTTTTAGGAGTGTGCGGGGGATACATATTTGGGACGCCTTGTGTTCATGGCTCTTGGCTTCTTGGCTCTGCGCACAGTTTAATTTTATAATTATTTGCATTTTTGATCACGTACTACTAACAAGGTTGCCCTTTTAAGTCCGCGAATGGAAAGGATAAGCAGCTCGTCCTTGACGGGGGAGATTTTAGGCAATGCGATGACACCAACTTACCTCTGCCCAGATGGATGTTGTAAATTGTAGTCCTGAAAAGCCATTCGATACATTTACACTTAATTGTAACAAAGATGAGTCCTTCTGTAGGTAATCCTAGATACTGAGCTACTTTTAGGGAAATATATAATCCTAAAAAACATTATAGAAGCAATTGAGAGCACCGACTAAAATAATGCATACTGACTACATATGACTAACTATAAAAAAAGGACATACTGGACAACTTTACTAGCAAATGTAGTTTTTAATTTTCCAAGCACGTGCGAGTGGCGTAAACAGCAAAACACGACTCAGTTATTTGTTCTCTGATATGCACAACAAAGTAAACAAATGTTTAAAAATATTTTTCTTGCGTTTGCTATAACCAAATGACTTCAAAAAACAAACAAGATCTTTAAAGAACTAACCCTAGTATCATTAAATAACTTCTACTCTTAAAATTCCTTGCACTTTTAAGCAAGTTCCATTTAAAATTTAAAAAATACTATTTATCCTGCAAAATACATCACAAGTACTGTTAAAACAACTAAATTTTGTTATATATCCTTCGATTTGTTTGCATCCAAAACAAGTTTTCCAAACTTCCGCGCCAGGTAAGTTCTCAGTCGATACACTCCATACTGAAGTGTAGAACAAGCAACAACTACACACAATGTTGTAATTGTGAATGCAGCTGCTCTTGCCGGCTTTGAGTAGTTCAGAAAGGCATAAATGTAGTTATTTCCCTTTCTGAAATTATAATTAAAACAATATTATTCATAATTTCTGAATTCAATCTGTCTTACTTACAAATCTCGACCTCCTGCGACATAGAATACGATCGTAAATCCCACGTAGACCAAGCAAAAGCCGATTGGATAAACAAAGTGCAGAAGCCGGGCTGGGTGGGCCACCACTAAATTATCAATTGTAAAGGCTATAGGCGGCAATGCATGGGTCCAGATGTTATAGAGATCGGAGACATATGTGGGATTGGTTAGTACCCGATCCCTGGGATATATGAGCGCCCAATAAGTGAGAGCCACCACATGCTCGGCACACAGAGTAATCCAGAAGCAGGCCCAATAACTCTTGATCGCCCATTTTGGGGGAACTGAAAGGGGAAAATCATAAAAAACAATACTGTTTAGTTATTTCAGGAATTACCCCACGAATCCTTCTGGCAGTGATATATAGTTTGCAGAATAGCAGCATAAACACCGGTAATTCCGCACATATAAAACGACCAATTTGTCAAGTAGATGAAACAAGTGCCTTCCTGAAAGTATGTCACCGTATAAGTCACAACTCCAATACCAAAAAAGGCACCCAGAAGGCAGCGGTAGCCCAGGAAGACGAGCGATTTATGCTGTGACTGCCACTGCAAGATGGGATAACTTTTGGTAAAAACAGTTTTATAAGGATAAGTTACCAACTTGGGATCGCAGAAAGTTAAGGTGCGAATCGTATTGAAGGCTGAATTGCTTGTACTGAAACTCTTCCCTCAAGCTCAAGGGTTCCTGCGAAGGGTTGCTTTTTCTCTCCATTCATTGAATTTTGTTTTAAATTTGTGTTAACATTGAAATGACTCTAAGCTCAAGGCGTACCCGGTAGCCAAAGGGAACAAGGGTGTTATTAAAGCGAGAAAAGCGTGGGACAGGTGAGTTTAATATCTGATAGTGTGGATTAGAGGGGGAAGTTATGTCCGACCAAGGCTGTCGAATCATTTAGGAATGCTCAAAAAGCAATTTAAAATGATTTACGTTTCCCATTAGTGTATGCTTGTGTGTGTGGGGAACAGTAGGAAAGCGGGAATACATAAGTCGGTAAGGCGGATAACGATTCTAGTTTTGGCAGTTAATTACAATCGTTGTTGAACTCTATCTTTCTCTGCTCTAATAGTGAATTAATAAAGTGCCAGCTAGCGGTTGATTTATAGCCACAGCTTTGGAAATCGACACAATCAGTTTTGCAGTGCAAATAGTTTGTTGTTGGGATAAAAGGTGGGAGTTGCTGTTGTTTCATTTTTATTCACAAGACACAAGCTCCAGACATATTTGTGAATTTGTGTGGAATGTTTTACCTGCAGACACTAGACACTAAACAATACTACTGAATTCCTTGCCTTTAAGGGAATGCAACTAAGCAAGGAAGTGTCCGGAGCGCAATGCACTCGAGTCCTGGCAGGAGCTAGCTGCCTCCTTGGCTGCACTAAACGACGAAGTGTGCGCCCATTGTTGAGGGCTGCCATACAATTTGACTTCCTTATCGCACGCTTTCAAGTGCCAATACAACAGCCGGCTCCAATGAGAGCTTCAATTTTGCGCCGCTTCCTCCGACACTGCCCCGGGCTTCCTTTTCCCTCGAAGTATCCTTGGGATCCTACTGCTCCTTTTCCTGCGACAATGAGTTGTGCTCGAAGCGAAGCTCAATGACGACGACGACGCATCGTTGACATCAACGGCGCAATGGATTTATCAAAAGCCCAAGAAAAGAATAAAGCGGAAGCTGGCGAAAGTGGCAGCGACAAAAGCGCAAATCACTTCCGTGTGAAAGGACCAATAAACAGGAGGGAACGGCGGCAAGTGAATGTGAGTGCGATCGGATATCCGTTTAAGAGCCACCTAAGTTGGGGCATGTTTATAACCTGGAATTTATTGAAATTGATAGCGGCCAGCTCAGAGGAATTTGTAAAAAAATTAATGTACTTTGTGTTACTTGAACATAAAAATTTTAGTTTAAATTTTAAGGTTTTTGAAACACTTGAAATTGAATATGAATGGAATTGATGGGAAATATTTATAGAAGTATCTGCTGAGAAACTTGTGGGAAACGTCTATTAAGCTAATTAAACAAAACCCTAGAAGAACCCTTATATTACGGACTTACTTCCAGCAGCATTTTTGCCTTTGATTAATTTTATTAAATATACAAAGAAATTCTTATAAGGAACAAAAGCTTTCTGGCCCTTAATGTAATCAATAAATTTGCAAATTAATTAAATTAACTTTCCGGATTCAAAAAAACATATCCAGAACTGCAAGTAACCTGCACTGCTATACGATCTCCAAAATATATAAATAAATGCATGTGGCTAGAGGAATGCAAGAGAGTTTAGGAACTTTGAGTTTGGGTTTTTCTCCTGCTGTCTGGCGAAGGCAGCGATGCAAGAACAACATCACATAAATCTTCATAAGCAAGTTCGAGCAGAGAGGCGAAGGAAGGAACCACAGCCTGCCGGTTTTCTCGGTTATTTTACCTTTACCTGAGCACAGCCATTTGGTTTAGGCTTCCTTTTCACCGCCCCGAAGCCCGGAGTGTTGGTGTTAATTTTTTGCACGCCTTCGTCTGTAAATAAAACACGTTGCAAATGGCACGCCCCCCGAAGAAGAAGCTCAGCAACACACAATAGGCGCCATAATTCAACATAAAATATAACGCAGAGACCAGCGATTCGGTAAGCTAACTGCTCTGCAGTTTGGCAAGTGGCTGGAAGATGTTCTTTTAGTTTTTCCCACACATTTCGAAGGCATCGGGAAACTTGTCTGAAAGTCGAGGATACGCAAAAGTTTAGCAGGAATGAGCTCTTTTCGGTAGTTTTGTGAATGTTTAAAAATTGGTTAATAGCAGAAGATAAGTTGTTCTTATAAATAACATACTTATTCTTATAAATAATAATAGCTAAAAATTAAATTAAATAATATTTAAAGGCTTTATATTGAAACTCTTTCTTGTACCTCTGATTTGTAGTCTTGAAAGCCTTGACGTTTTTCTATAAGAACGAAAAAGACAACAGAGAAAATACGTCAGAAAGGCAATAAACGGACGCAAAACCCAAAAACTTTTCTTATTTCAGTTGAAAAATGCAAAACTTTTTTAATATGCGAAAGTAAAATTTTGTATTTAAATCAAGCTAGCTGCAGAAACGTGATGCAACTTAAATGCAAAGGCTTAGTTTGCTTTCCAGTTGTGTTTTATATTTTGTTTGATATTAAGGCCTACAAATGCGTAATACTTACTTGCAAAAATCAGTCAAGAAGGCAACTCCAATCAATTCGGAACAAGCCCAAAGTGCTGCCAACTCCATCCGGTGTCCAGTCGAAAAACAGTATGCAAAAATTGCAGCAAAGTGCTTCGGCACTCGAGTTAGGTGCAAAAGCAATTACGCGCTTTGACTTTGTAATTAAAATCGATTTTCATCAAGTTTTACTGCCAACCAAAGCGCTTTTGATTTCCCCTCAATCGCACGCACACGCGGACAGGAGCAGGAGCAGGACAGGCCCCCGTCCTGCAAACACATGTATAGTACTTTCCATGTGCAGTCCTGAAACAATCCATTTTTGTCTGCTGCAACTGCTGTTTTGCGGCAATTTTGATTAGAAATTCGGCACGTTCCCCTTCACTCTTTTCTGGGCAAATTAATCTGCCATTTGAACGCATCCCGCTCCTTGCACACCCTTTCCCACAAAAGGAAGCAGCTCCTCGCCCCATCATCCTATCCTCCTCGACATCGGCATCGTCCTCGTCGTCATCCTCATCATCATCATCATCATCATCATCATCGCCACGGTCCTTCGGCCACCCCTCAACTGTTGACGTTTTCAAAGGGACAGCAGTTCCGGCCTTCCACCATGCACTTAGCAGTTGATGAGCTTGTTGGTCTGCTCTCGACAAGAATACTTTCATAAATCTGCTCGGGAAATTAGTGTCGACGGAAAAAATTAAAGGCTCGTTTAAAAATGTAACCAAATAAATGGATCCGTTTATTTAAATATGACACCGACTTTTGGATTGAGGATATTTTAATAAAAAAAAATGCAGTCATAAACTTAATTAAATTGTGTTTTTATTAGAGGTTTTAAGGCAACTATTGATAAGGTGAGTGGTAGAAAAAACTATTTCACTTAATTAATTTAAAAGCTTTTTCCTTAAAAACATTGAGTGGTTTAAAAGTTTTGTTCACAAAAACATTATTAGGTATTAGTTCTGTTATTTTGTCGAATTATAAAATAAATTAATTAGACAAATTTCATGGTGAAATCCAAGAATTATCTCTTTAGATCCAGTACTTTTAACACGTAGAATTATCCTGCCAATTATATGTTCATAAAATGGTTATTCAGGTATCTCTTATTTATAATTTAATAATTATAATGCTTAAATAATGCTTTAACCTAAAATATGCTTTATCAGTTTTACAATTACATTCTTATATATAATTTATCTACAAAAATAGGACTTATTCTTAAGTTAAATAAAAATTATATTAATATTCTGAGCGATTTTAGATAATATAAACAGAAAACAACTTCTTCCTTATTTCTTTAATAAATTTTATGATTTTTCCCCTTAAAATACAGACTCCAACTTTGTCGCTTAATTCAGTAAATACAAGATAAATAAATAAAGAAAATAAAAACCATAATTAAAAGAGAAATTCCCTTTACATCTCCGCGCTGCGCAGTTTAAATAATAAAATATATATTTTAAACTGACCGAGCGAGCATCGTTTCACTTGCTTTTGCATTGTGCCAACAATTTTATTGAATTAAATTTTGGGCCATTACTCGAAGGGCCTTCGTCCTTTAGTCCCGATCCGCGTGCCAATTCCGAATTTCCGCAGTTTCATCCATCGAAGGACATACAAGTCACGACTGCCTGTGCACATTGCCCACATGTGTAATCTGTTTGCCAATATTAAAATATTCATTCACCTTAATTGTCAACGGTTCTGGCCCGGCTATGGTCTCGGTCTGGATCTCTCTTGGCCAGGACCCCGAGAGCCGCAACCGCGTCAAAATCCCCCCTATATTTATCTCTCTTTCACTTGCTCCCCCAGCATATCTATATAGATACCTATATCCCCTGCCTGCCCACCCACATGTAATAACTTGATCTCTGTTGAGTTGTCAGCAGAACATCACGAAAATTGTAACGAGCAGCACAACAAAAAAGTTTGCAAGTTTTTGTTTTTTGTTTTTTGTATAAATACCTAGTACTGGGGAGAAGGATAGGTGCTTTTGGATGTAGAAAGTGGGAGTTCTTAATTTGAATTTAAAGAAATAGAATCTAAAATGGACTGCACTTAAGTATATGATTCGGATTTAGCAAATTTGATCTAATATAATCAGTTCACAACACTTAATATAATATAATCAGTTTGCAACACTATTTTGATTTAATATAATCAGTTCAAAAAATTATTTCAATTTAATATAATCTGTTTAAAATTCTATTTGAATATAATATAATCAGTTCACAACCCTTTTTTAAAATAATATAATCAGTTCATAACAATATTTTAATATAATATAATCAGTGCACAACACTATTTTTTTATATATACGATACTATTTTATTTTCATATACATTTTTTGCAAAATAAATAAATTTTTGTGTCTGTTAAATACATTTTTAGTAAGTCAGTTACTCGATGTTTAAGGGTTTTATATTTAAAACCAGCTTTATATACCAAAATTTTTAAGATTTTGAACATCTTGAGTTTTGTAACATAATTCTAACAAGAAAGGAAGCTAACTTCGGCACGCCGAAGTTGGTATACCCTTGCAGATTCCAATTGTATAAATTATAATCTATCCCAATATAATATGAATTACTTTCATATCCATACAATTTTTACAGTTTTACATTATTTTACATTTTTACATGTAAAGTAAAATGTAATTCACCTTCACATATAGCGATCGTTTGTATGGCAGCTATATGATATAGTCGTCCGATTCTTATAAAATTTACAACAAAATTCTGAAAAAATATAAAATACTAGTATCTTAAAGTAGAAGAAATTATGTTGAAAACTGACAAAGCTATAATTTTTTTTCTGAAATTTTCACGACCGTTCCTATGGCAGCTATATGATATAGTAGTCCGATTTTTATAAAATTAAACCGAAAAATCTGAAACAATATAGAAAGCTCATAACCGAGAGTTGATCAAGATATGTTTAAAAACAGTGAAGTTATAATTGTTTTTCTACAAATTTAAGGATCGGTTGTATGGCAGCTATATGATATAGTTCACCGATCCGGCTCGTTCCGACATATATACGAGTGAGAGTATATAGAAGACTATCTACAAAGTTTCATTAAGATAGCTTTAAAACTGAGGGACTAGTTCGCGTATAATCGGACAGACGGACAGACGGACAGACGGACAGACGGACAGACAGACAGACGGACAGACGGACGGACAGACGGACATGGCTAGATCGACTCGGCTGTTGATGCTGATCAAGAATATATATACTTTATAGGGTCGGAGATGACTCCTTCACTGCGTTGCAAACTTCTGACTGAAATTATAATACCCTGCAAGGGTATAAAAATCTGCATTATAAATAATCAAGCTGCTCAGGGTTCCTAATACATATTTTTCAAAAAAAAAAAAAATATAAATAATTATAATTTTGTACACCATATCAATTGTTCCAAAACCCTTCGCACTTTCTTTGCAAAAATATATATATTTTTTTGTCCCATTTTGTACCAATGTTTCGTGTGCGAAAATTTCGCAAGCCTGTTACACCCAATACGAACTCGGAGTTTGTTGTTCTTTTTATTTATCTGTCTGTGCTGTGCTTTTCGCCGCTCCTGCCGGCGGTGCTTTGGCCGAGGGAGGGGGTGGTGCGGTGGGGCGCAAGGCTAGGTCCAGGAGTACAACAATTGTAATCACTGGGAATCAGCATGTTCCACATACCAACACGAAAATCTGTCGAACATAAAAGCAAAAATGCTGTGCCCACCACCTCCATAAAATAAAACTGTTGTGCGAGCGGTGTGTGTGCGGGGTGTGTGTGTGTGTGTGGCCATCCCAAAGTGCTGCGCTGCACGAAAACGAAAATAAAATAAAACTTCGGACCATGTGCGGGCTGTGGGCGGTGGGTGGTGCCGCACCCTTACGCATTTTTACCTTTTGCGCTCCGCATATGAAAATTCAATTTGCTCTTCAATATTTGCGCTACTCCGTCCCCGTTCCCGCCGTTTGTGTCATCCGCTTTCCTTCGCTCTGCTTATTTGGCTCTTTCCTTTTTCGACATTTAAATTTCATTCAGACTTGTTGTAATTAATGATTTTTATGCAGTGCAATAAAAGCGGCCATTGTTTGGCCAATGCGAACGTAACGCCAAACAGAGACAACAAAAAAAAAAGAGGAAATATGGAAGGAACCAAGAGGACTCTCACAAGCCTTACCTTTCTTAATTTTTATATTAAAATGTTGTATAATTATACTATGAAGTGCAATTCTTGCTACTTTTGTCCAGTCTTAATTAGTAAGAATGTTTTTGATTCATTTAAATTGTCTTGAAGTTTGTGTCGGAAAGGACAGCTACAACTAAAAGAAAATGTAATTAATAATAAATATTATTAGAACCCTCAAACTCAAGTTATTCTTGCTTAAAATGTGGTACAGCAATAAAGAATCCACAAAATTTTGATATATTTTTACCATTTTTTAATTTTATCAATTAAATAACAACAAATTAAATATTTTTTATCACTTAAAATCCTGATTTAACAGACACCTTTTGTAACACAAATGTTAAAAATGAAGTCTAAATTATATTGCATTTTCTTAGCTTTAAATTAAATAAATACAAATTAAATATTTTTACTATATGTATATAATCTTGATTTAACATACATCTTTTGTAATACAAACTTTTAGAGGAACATCTTCAAAGTTTTCAAAATGAAGTTCACAACATATTGCCTTTTCTTACCTTAAAGTATAATCTCCAATCTTCAAAGTACATCCCTTGTTTAACAATTAAAACAAAATAAAGCTGCCCTAATTGCTTCTTTTTTTTTTTGATTCAACAAAAATTAATTCCAACTCAAATAGGACACGTTAATATGCATTTGCACTGTCCGCGGTCAGTGTCAATTGATTTTAATGACACTTTTTGAATGTCAGGCCATGCGGCTAATTCCAATTACCAACAACGCCCGCGTTGCCATTTAGGGCCAAAGCAAGTAATCCCCCCTAGTCAAAAGGCGGCAACGGCGATAAATATTAATAATAAACAACACCAGGACAATGCTGAGAAGAAAAAATTAGCGAATAGTATTAATTTCACAGTGACCGCAACTTTGAAAGGCTTTGCAGAGTCCGGGTGTTCGCGTGCATTTAGCACGTAATTCACAAGCAATTTAATTCCGAAAACATCGAGCCACCTTTGCCGCCCCCCGGCTTATACTTTCGCTCTATGCATCATTTGTGTGCAATGCGCACACCAGACCGCAGAATATTTATATTTATACATTTTTTAAATTTTTTTCCCTCTGGCCTGTCAAACGATTTGCAAAACCAACTGTCGGCTGCCGTTAACAATTGCATTTGCAGTTCTGCGTTCTGTTTGCGTGGTCAATTCCCGTACTTTTGCGTTTTTTTGCTCGTCCACCTCGTCCGTTGTTGTTTTAAGCGTTAAATTTAATTACTCGCCAATGGCTGGCAAAACTATAAAAATTCATTGTTCTCCGTATGTGTTTGCCGTGTGTGTGTGTTTTTCCGCGGAGAATGCATCCGGTGTGGCATAGGAATTTGACCAGCTGCTGCGGCGAATAAGCAAACAATCAAGAGAGAGACTTGCCGAAGGTGAGCTGATTCTGAAATAGTTTACCACTACACACACACACACACATCTAAAAGCAGTGTTTATTTTAATAAATGATTATTTTTAAAATATCCTAGTTTGTTCTTTTTTGTTGATAACCAACAAAACCACAATTAATTGAAACGAATATTCTGTATTGAAAGTTTTGATTAATAAAAAACTTTTACCGCGATATATCCTGCGTTTGTTAGTTTCATCATAAATTAGGGCATCATTTTTTATGCATTCATATTTATTGCAATTAATTAATGAGTTTACTAATACATTTTATAGTAATAAAAACAAGGTGTGATGCGTTTTAAAATCAAGTCAAATGGAGCGAAAATGGCGTGAACGTAAATATATTTCTTGCTAATACTGGGAGCATTATGATAGCTACTTACATTACTTCCAATTAAAATTCAAAATCTAATTTGTACTTAATTTCTCCATTTTTTAATATTATATATTCCCTTTAAATTATCAAATATCAAATCCCTCCTAAGATGGTTGGGTCTAAATGGTCGACAAATAGCCGCGTAATATTATCGCGACCAATTACAAGGCCTTTTCGATTTATGACTGCTTTCGTTTGCCAAAACTTCACTATCGGACTCACTGGTCAAATGTTTGGTGGACACGCATTGGGTTTAATTAATTTAACACGAAATCATTGAGTCGTCGTTTCCGAAAATGGGGGAACTTACGTCAAATGGCCTGTTGACATGACAGAAATGGATGGTCATTTAATTTTAAGCTGAAAGTATTAGTTCTGCTTTACTTACATTTATTTATGCAACTAAAACAACTTTCACATTTACCTGATTAATTATAATTTAAATTATTTTGCAGCTAAACTTAACTCTACACTTTTGCCACTTCAAACTAGCAACTGTTTAGGATACTTTGGTAAAAAAAATTATATAAATAAAAAAGCAAATATTTCCAAGGGTACAAAAATTTTCAATTTAAATTTTCAGCTGCAATCTTCTCGGCTTGTTAACGGCCATTTACTGAAAGCAAAGTTTTCCAGCCTCTCCTCGCTGCTGGAACACACGGAGTTTGGTCTATTTCAAAGTGTTTATGCGGCTACAAAATGAAGCAAAGCAAAGTTTTCTTTTTATTTCAATTTTTCGTGTTCTTTTTTTTTTTGTTTTGACAAACTTTACTTTTGGTCACAAAAACTTCTGCAGTTGGCAGCTGGCAAGACTGGTGGAAAAAGTAAAGAAAAACATTTTTCATAAATTTAAAATTGCAAATTTTTGGTCCCAAAATCAAAGGGGCGAGCGGCAAGCCCGGAGCTCGAAGTAATATCTATTTCGGTCGCCAGTGCCGTGCTTGAAGGAGCTCCAATCAATGGGAGGACCCAAGACAACTAAATCGTGCGTCCGGCGGACAGGACACTGGATAAATAGGCGCTCGGCACGGAACACAGGCCGCACAGACGGGCCCCGTTGATGGCAACGTCTTAATTGATTTAACACGAAATCAGTCAAACGATAATCGAAAATTGCTACGCAAACTGTTTGATTACATGCAATGTGGGAAGGACGAACTCGGCCAGCTCGATTGACCCGTTGCGCTACCCCAAGAAGGAACACTGACAGAAAAGGATCAAATTTACCAGAAACCGTATCCTTTTTTTGTTGATATAATATATATTAAAATTTTATATATATATATATTATTAAATGCTATTAAAACAAGTATTTGCTTAAAATAATTATAAATTTAAATGAAATATAATATTTATTTTAATTCCCCAAAACTCGGATTCACTACAATTTTCACTGTGTAGCCATTGAACCACAGTTCGGCCCATCACATCCTTCAGCTCATCCGCTTCCACTACGCTTCACTGCTGACAGAGGAATTGACAAAGTTGCTCGATTTGCCCTTCTCGTGGCGACATAATTGAATTTCCTAAATTACAACCGTTAGTTTCTGCGGTTCCGACGGATTGGGGGGCGGCAGGCCGAATTGTGGGCGTGGCCAGTCGTATGAGCAATTGTCGTAATTGTGTGAATTTTCTTTGCTTATCATTCATAATCACGCCGCCGCAGTATCTTTCGTCCTGGCGCGGAATTACAGTCATAGAGTCCGGTTCCTTATCGGCAGGCTTTACATTCGATTTGGCAATGAACTACCGGTCTGCCAGTGTTGACTAATGCTCACTAATTAGTCAACACGAATGTTGTTTTTGTGTGCATCTAATGTTGGATAATTTATATTTATTAATGGTTATTTATGGGAAAAAAGAAGCCGTGGGACTGAGTGAGTGTTGGCTCAACAGATTTGCTAAATGAAATTAAGTGTTGCTAGCACATTATTTAAGAAATGAAATGCTGATAAAACAATGAGATATAAATAAATGTTCCCTTACAAATATAGTTCAGCTTCTAAGAATAAAACGAGTTTATTTATTGATAAGCAGTAATTTTATTTATCTGACCTTTAACTAAATTGGAAAACACTTTTTCCACCCCATTTTCCTTATATATTCTATTGCCTTAATTTGTATTGCAAAACGTATGTATATGCCAAGGCCAAGAAATAAGCAATTATGCATGCATAAACAAAATGGTCATTTCGGTGACGGGTGTTGGCGGACATTGCGGTCGATGGGCGGCGATGGGCAAATACGTGAGCAAGTTGGCACTTAACCCGGTCTCCTTCGAGTTCGCAATTGAATTGCCAATGAAGCAAAGTGCCATCGTATGAATTAATGAGCAGACGCCGCCTCGGCAGCAACAATAAGAGCATTATGGGGATCCTGGGGAGCCGCGTTTCCATTGAGTTCGATAGTCCGCAGGCGTTTCGCTTTCACTTTCCCCAGCTTTCACTTTGGCCAAATGCTTTTGGCCAACTTAAATATTCATGGGGAATTGCATACAGGTATTGTATGAATGATGCAACCATTTTTCGTTCATTTAGCAAAAGCGTATCAACCAGTTTTGCAGAGTTTTAAGCTGTCAATCTGATTATTTAGGTCGAGGTTTATCTATAAAACTATTTGTGTTTGAATCAAATGCATTTTATAATTGAAAAGAAAAAGAATATTAAGACTTAGTGTGCTAACGAAGCTATTAATCGGCAATAGATTAATACATATGAATGAACACAACGATAATGACAAGGATTATAAATGTTTAAGTTATTTAAAATTAAGTTGCAATCTTCTAGATCTATTTTTTACTATCTCTCACTGTGCTTTAACTATTCCAAATTAAACGTTTCAACTTATCTCTTCGATTCGATATCTCAAAGCGTAGTTTCCCCTGTCACTTGATTGAATTGTCGCTTTGCCAGTAATCATTTTTGCTGGAAAAGAGGTCAAGTTAGACAACACAGAAAGCGTAGCTGATGGAGTCGTAATCGTTCAAACTCATTTCACCTGGAGAAAGACCACGCCCCTTTAGTTATGCTCCCTTACGGACGCCCACGCATCGAGCTCGAGGTCGGAACGGGATTCATGCATAAAATTATAATAAATCATGCTGCGCTATAAATATGGAATGCAGGGGGGAGGGCGGCCCATATGCGTGGGCGTCGATAAGCTGCCCGAAAAGCGGCTAAACATAATCGAAAACGCGTTTCCGTTTCCGTTTTTACCGCCCAGCTCCTGCCTTTCCATCTCCACCAGATACAGATTCCATGCTGCCTCTTTTCATACCCCGATCCTCTTTTGAGTACGAGGGAATAACGATTTCGGAAAAATGTATGTATTGGTGAGGTTGAAGCTTATGTAAATAGTCACATACTAACGATGTACAGAAGATCGATAAATATCGAACATTTAAGTCAAAGATTGAGCGTACTTTGAAGCTGTAAGAAGCTTTAATTTGTTTTTAACTGAACTTTAAAAATGCTGAATTTAATTAACAGTAAAACAAATAATTAATTTTTTCTTAAAAACAACAGTAAGTATCTTCTAGTCGAGAAACTTAACATGGACTTCTTCCCCGTTTCTGCGTTTCGTATTTAAATATAAATGAAAATGTTTTGCAGCCCCCGATTGCGGCATATTTTGACGCAGCCCAAGAGTGTCAAGAGCGGCAAGGAAGAAGGACGTGCTGGGCGGGCTGGTGGCTGAGGTGGCAGATGGAGGCTGCTCAGATCTCCATTTGGCTTTCCCTTTGATAAAATCACGTACTGCCTCCTCAGGCACTGGCTCTCTCTGGAAAGGCTTAAGCCTTAAGTTTGGCGCCCAACAAAAGAAGCGTTTGCGCCATTTTGTTGTCTGCCTCGAGTGTCCTTATTGCTGTTGCTGTTGTTGTTGTCATCGTCGATGCGTCACTTTACCACGCCCACCTCCACCCACTATCCTGCTCCCGTTCAGCTCCGAAGTGGTGAGATATAAGCAGTTTACAGGTCTTGATAAAGTCACATGTGAGCCGAGTGCATTTGGCAAAGCTGAGGAGGGTTTTGTCACCCATTTCACGGCTGTTTAGCCACGCTCCTTTGGCCGCGCCTTCTGATTGAAAATGCCTCCAAGAAACCGTTCAATTTCATGGCTGACTGCCGGCAGGTGGGGTCAGGTCAGCGTGGGTTAATCCTAGAGTTTGCCCCGAACATAACACTAAAGAATGTGTTGCATAACAAACAAAACTTTCGAAACACTCTCCCGAAACATCTTGCCCATTTTTAATTTCCTTTTATTTAAATATATACAATTTTTTTCTATGAAAAGTACCATATAACCGCCCTCGGTAATGTCATATAATTTTTTTTCGTATGCACATTTCTGACTTTGCAACCGTATCGCCATATCCTGGTGCAGCAATCTCGCTAAACGCATTCGCAAACAAAGCTTTCCCGGTTGTCGTCGTGCTCGGCGATGGGTAAAAAATTAAACAAGTTGCGAGGGTCGTGAGTTGCCTTAGCAATTTCCAAGCGGCCACGCCTCCGCACACCTCCAACCCACCGCCCACATCTGGCCAAAAGTCAAACAAATTTAAGTACTTTTATGCGCCATAAGAGCCACCTGATAGAAATCTTTTATTTGAACAGGAAAACGAGGAGAAGGGAGAGGTGGGGCCAAGTCCCCCATATATAACCCTCCTCCCCTGGCTGCAGGCAGGGCTTTATCTTACCGACTAAATGCATTTTGCATGCAATAAGGGTTGCCATGTGTACGTCTTTCGTATCAGCGCGCTTTGTGCGATTTATGAATTAACTTTTTTTTCGAATGAATGAATGAAGTCGACTTGCAAAGCGCACACACAGTCGCATTAAGCACGAAAGAAAGATGGCAGAGACATGAAAAATCCTTACAAATGCTGCCCAGACATATGCACGGGGAAAAACTCTGAAAAGAAATTCGAATGCAGGGAGATGAGCGATTCTGCGGTGCTTGCAAATATTGGAGAGTCGAATTGGGATACTCTTTGGGGATCATAAAATAAAGTATTATACGGGGAATATAGTATTTCCAAGTAATATGAGCATTGAAAAAAATTATATAAAAATTTGTTTACGAATAATATTAATATTAAAGAAACATAAATATAAAATACAGGCATTAAGGTGTATAACAAATGTATGATAATATTTATGCAAAAAAACTTAAGCTACCAGCTTATACTTAAATTTTTCCTAATTAATTCAATAGAATCTTAGAAATAGCACTTTTAGAAGGATTACAAACCATCACGTTCTTCAAAATAAATTATAAAAAATATTTAACTCTAGTTTTAACACATTTTTCAACATTTTCAGACAAGTATTGCTGCTAATTTAATGGCTACCGTTTAGCATTAAAATTTCTAGATTCCGTGCAACGATATAGAGTGGAATCGGTGGGAGGGCCACCCTTTTTTCACCGCCATTCACATTCCGTACTGCAGATTCCACTTGCCACCCGCCGACGCCCCTGCATATCATATTAGTTGAACTTTTGTGCTCGCAATTCCCATTTCTGTGTGCTCTCTGGATGTGTTTTTTTTTTCTGCACCGTCTTCCACATTGCGAGCCTCTAATTGAAATGCCTCTCAGACTAACGAGTGACTTGACTTGCACGTTTTGTTTTGACATAATTTCCACTTGCCTACAAAAGTGCCTGCATAATGCATCCTTTCGATATACATCGGGATGTGTGTGTGTTCGGGCTCTTTGAATAAATATTTGCTGATTGCATATAGATAGGATTTGTGCAGTGAGTATTTACAGAGGCACAATGCCAGAAAGGATTTTTTAAGAGTTCGTGTAATCAAGGCAAAGCAATTGCAACCCGATGAACTGGAGCACTTAATTTCGAAAGCCAAAAGGGGATAAAAAATGTGGCATTACAGCGACATAAATACATAAATAAGAGACAACTTTTGGATGAATATAGGGTCAAGTGATTACTGGAGATGATGTGCTTGTACGTCATTTTAATGATTACATTATGACTCGTGACCTCTATATATATTTTTAATAATGAATAATGTTTAGTAACTGAAGCACATTAGCTGGAATCTACTCGCTTTGCAGGCTTAAAATTTATTCAAAGAATTCTCTTCTTAAAATATAATATAGAAAGTTTGATAACTAATTAATTAATTGATATACTGTCAAGTCAAACTTTATTTATATATTATATTTTAAAAGCAAGCAACTACTATCTATCCTCTGTCATTATTCTTCTCTCATTATTCTCCTCTCATTATTCTTCTCTCCTGTTTGCTTTGGTTAGTACTTTGCTCTTAAGTCTATTTTAATCTCTGCTAAAAAGAGAGGATATATCTGTATACAGCCTCAGAGTCATGCACTTATGCTGGCATTGAGTTTGCCTATCAATAGCCCGGCTCTGATAAGTAGGCAGTGAATGAGCTTGCAACTTGTGCTGAGAGCACATTGAGCATCGGTCTTGGTCTAATATTAATTTCATCAACTTCGTCAAAGTGCAAAAGTCACGAAGATAGAAGGCAGAGGTGGGAGGCAGCTCTCAAGAGCCATAATCATGCGAATGTCAAAGTTAATGCGGCTCAGTATCAAATTTCATGAAAGAAACAAGAAAGAACTTAACAGTTGACTGTCTCGATAAAAAAGTACTTAGTAGTTCTTAAGATAAAGATTTTCTTATATATTTCAACAGGGCTTTAGGTACTTCTTCTATAGCAATTCTTATATGCCTACAAATGAGAGGTCTTTTATGATTACTATAATAATATTCATAAATTTTAATAGTTTTAAGAAATACTTTACAAATTTTTTAAAATATTTTAATAATATAATCGAATCTTTTCTGTTTTTCCAATGTACCAAATATATCCGAGTTCTCTCAAAGTACAAGGTATTAGAACATAAATATATATCCGCCAACATTACGTAGGAAAAGTGCCTGATTTGAGAACCGACCCCCAAAAGGGAGAGTTCATCATTTTGTGGCTGTCATTGTTGGGAATTGCTTTTGGCAATGGAAATCGGGCTTGGAGCTTTTCTTTTTTTTTTTTTTTTTGCTTTTTGTTGGCCATGAATTTGGCCTTTGTTTTGCCAGCGTTTAAGTGATTTGACGCCACTAACTCGGCACAATGTCTTCTGCCAGTCATTTCCTCGGCCAACCAAAAAGTAATACAAAAGAAGTACATATTTCTGCAGTGGCGCTCATTCTTCGTCATTCGTGAGTTTATGGTATTTTCTGCTGTGGGCTTATTTGGACAACCTTTTATCTGCATTCTTATTGAATGAGTCTTGATGATTGAAATTCTTTATTAATCCACTTGAAGGGACTATAAGATACTAGCAAGAGTTGCTTATAGATTGATAATACCAATTAGAAATGTTTGAATAATATTTGCTTCTTGGTAAATACCAAAATTACCTAATTGTGCCGAAAAACTTGGTCATCTTTATATAGCACAAATATAAATAAAGCAGGTGAATAGTTCATTTGAAATTGCAGTGATATATATCAATTTTATCGCTCCATTTTGCGATTTGCATATTTGCTTAAAGTTTCCCCCCATTTCTCGTCGTATCGCAGTCGAACCCCTTAAAATCTATTCATGGTAAGTGCTTTTCCAAGTTGGCTTGCTCTGTTTAATGAACTGAACATGAAGAAATTATATTTTGCCAAACAAGCATGCAGGAACACACAACGATGCTTGGGCTCCAACACACGTGCCTGCACACGGACGGACAAATATATCTAGCAGATACACAGATACATCCGCCCGCACAGATATACAGTTTAATTTTTGCTTGTCAAGCTTAATTTGCGCTTGAATGCATTGCCCCTCGATGAGTGCTCGTGTGTGGTTGTGTGTCTAGTTGTGTGTGTGAGTGTGTGTAAGTGTGTGCGAGTGTGCGAGTTTTGGGATTGCACGACATGTCGGACACGGCAGCAAATGCCACAAGGAAAAACGTCATAGTCCGAGATCTTCGACTATGGAATACCCGGGTTTTTATTTCGAGTTTTCTTTTGGGAATATGTTATGAATGTTTAAAAAGAACAAACACTGAGAAAAATATTCAATGAAGTACTCTTATGGGAAAATATTAACTTAAGGTGTTCCATAGACTCTTGAATTATCAATTTATATGGTTTTTGCGAGAAGAAATCAAGAAAGATATTTGGTATCCAAAGCCTTTTATATTAAATAAAAGTAAACATGTCCTATACCAGTAAATAATATTAATAATTTAAAAATTAAAATAATTACACACCAAGGACACATTTAAAGTAATAACTCCCAAGTTTGCCATCCAAAATTTCATTCTCTTAAATGAAATATCAGTTGATCTTTTGTTGCCCAACTAGAATGTATAAAATTTAATTCTTTTTGGTAAATATATATTATTTTGTGTATAGATTTTGCTTAATATAGAATTAATAGTTATAGAATAACTCTTATATTATATTATATTATATTCCAGTCCTTGTATACCCCTGTAACTCCTATTACTGGCTACAATGAAGCACACAAATACCCCTTGTGGCATGCAACTAACGAGAATTTGTCGCTTTCCCCCGATTCAGCGTTTGTTTTTGAGCCTGTGACTCCTGTGCCATAGCTCATATTTGACTGCGGTTGTTGTTCTTATTTTTGGCAATCTGAACGGGAATGAGCTGTACAATTACCGTAAACGCAGGTCCTACCCACCTTCATCAGCGCTGATTAATGCCCGTGCCATTTCCATGGCTTACCATTGCAGGCATTACTTTTGAAATTGTGCCTACACAGGAAGCATCATTTTTAATTCCTTAAAGGTTACTGTTACTCGTGTTGCTGTTTAAATCTTGCGAAATTATCGAATTACTAGCGAGTAATTAATTGACAGACCAAAAGGACATTTTAGAATACAAACTGAAGATGAAGGCCGGCACTACGATGGATTATATCAGCCCGATTCTACACTTCACAGGCCTCGGTTGTTTTCTACTTTTCAGACTTAAAGAAAACCGAATTTTTTGTAATTTTTAAATTTATATAGTCCTTACCTTCTTTATTCAGATATGCATCAGAGAAATTTCATATCAAGATAAATTGTTCTTCCTGCATTTAATAAAATATCTATACATTCCCTTACATAGCCTGGGGTTCTCTGCATTATTGTAACCATTTTAAACAATTTTAGAAATATAACAAAAGCAATATATGAAACTGATTGACTATGAGGTACCGTATCCAGTGTAACCAATGCTTTGTGATTATAAAATAAACATATATTAGATGTTACTTTCCAAGGACTTCCCTTCTTGACACTAAATTTAATTTCACGACTTTAAGTATTTCTTCTTCTGTTATATTGCTTAATTTATATTTAATATATATTTTATTGTTAATTTTTATAAGTTCCCATTAAAAGCTCGCTATTTTTGAAGCTCTGTACCACTGTGCACAGATCACAAGGAACAAAGAGGATATGCTCCGCTGTAGTGCCAATTCTCTGGTAGAATAAGATGAAATAACACCGTCCACTAATGCGCATTGATTTTCGCATTTCCAATGCCGTCATTTTCCATTGTTATTCAGGTTTTCTCCATTTTCCGTCGCTGCTGCTGCTGCTGCTGCTGCGTTGTTGTTTAGCAACGGATCCGATCCGGTGAGCTAATGGCGGCGGATGTGGTTAAAAGCATTTTCCCTGGCTACCTTTTTTCATAGACCATTAAATTTGCATTTGCCGACGCTGACTGGCGCGATTGGCTGTCAGGAAGGCTTCATCTCAACTTGGCGGCATTTGCAGGGCCAGGAGTATGCATGGCTAATAGACTTGGTAATAAATAATTTAAATAGAAAATTCTTAAGATAATAGCGTTGAGAAGGTTTGAGATATTTACCACTTAATCTTCAATATAAAATACAAATAGTTTTCAAGATATATCGGGTTTTTTAAAGAACTATGTTTTAATGTAGATTTATCCTTTACATTAAAATAAACCATAAATATTCCGAGCTCATATATAATATCCTCTAATATTTACTATATTTTTTTTTTTGGTAAATTACGAAGCTTAACAAAAAGTTTCCTGGGAAACAGCTGCAATCCTTTAATTTCATTTCAACTATCCGTGAAAATTTGTTCCGACAGATGAAATCCTTTTTAAAGTTCCACCGTCAGCAGCGCTAAACCGTTGGCACGTGCCCGATGCATAAATCGAAGTGGGATGAGTATTGTCGACATCTGCTTCTGGTCTGGCGCACATGAATCATTCATGAATCGTTTTGGCACAAATGCAAATCGTGCAAATCTTTACAACAAACAAAAGCCTCCCCCGACGCGTCGCATCGGCGCACCCGCATGGCGACACGGAAAACGCGAGCTAAACAATGTAAAATGTTAAATAATTATTTAAAACAGTTGAACGGAGGGGCAGCCGTCGGTGGCGCCATTGAAAGGCAACAATAAAATGTTTACTGTTTACTTTTTGGCAAATTTATGGCCTAATGCAGCTGCCACTTGACCAACCCTCTCGTAAATCCCAAACAAATGCAAAAAAGTATGCAACAAAAAATAATGCTACGGGCTGATTTTGAAATTTATGCAAATAACACAAAATAATAAAAAAAAAAATTATTTGCTTTATGTGAACACTTGAATACAGGGAATACATTTAAAATTCGAACAATATAAAATGTAAATGATTTTAAATGGAATTATTTACTGGCACCTACATGACTGGGCAGCCAGCTAATAATGTATGATTATCTTAATTGATTTTATTTGAAGAATTACTAAATATATTTTTGAGAAAACTTAAATCTGGAGATTCATCTAGCAACTAGCATTTTATACAGTAAACAAAATTTAATTCAAAACTCTAATCTGCTTCTCAAATATATATTCATGAATGGCAGAGCAAGAGTCACGATTCTGTTGAGTTTAATTCGATTTGCGCTAAATTGTGCTGAGCTGTCGAATCGAATGGCTGAACACAACGGCGACCACAGAGTGGTAAATATGTAATCTGTCAAATCAGGACATTAAATTAAATAACACCTTCGGCACTGCTAAGCACAAGCAAGCCCACGGCCAAGTGGGAGGAAACTCGACAAACAAATGTTTCGCCACGTCACATATGGCCTCGAGAGTGGGAATTTTAAGGCAATGCAACTGCGAATGCGATTGCGACTGCAACCTGGCAATTATATTTATGTTCCCATTTACCAAGGGGCATTCTGTTTACTTGAAAGCAATTAAAAGCAAACCAGAAGCAGGAATACAAACACACCCAAGCCCCCGCCCCCCCGATACTTCATCATATTTGTGTGCGAATATTTGCTTAGTTCTGGCCCCAAGATAGGGGTTGAGTGGTTAGTGGTGGACGAAGGAGCCAGGAGCTGGCAAGGAGCTACCACTCCTGGATACTCCAAGTTAAAGGCCTCGCAGTAAAATGGCCACTCAGGAAACGAACTTCGTTTATTGTGTCAGGGATATATATCTTTTCTGAATTGTTTGTCTGAGTGCGCTCGCATCCCGGAATGTAGACGAGGGTACGTACCAGCGTACTAGCGAGTCAGAGCGATGCACAAATAACCTACGGGGCTATAAAAGAAATACGTTTACTACGTACTAAAATTGAGTAAACGCTGCCATTACACAGGCTGCAGCAGTCAGAGGTCCTCGGCTCCTCCTAAATCCCCCTTCCCGCCTCCTGAGGCTCCCAGTTTCCAGATGTGTTTTGTCCTGGGTCTTATTTGCGCTCCGTCCTGCCGTGCTCTATTATTTTGAGTGCACACAACTTCATGCAGTAAAAAAAGACAATACTCGAACAATTCTGGAGGAAGGAGGACGCAACTTGAATTGTCCGGCGAAGGGACGTGGGCTCTGGTTTCCCACTCATCAATAAATCTCGTTTGCAGCGTTTGCTCAAATCAATTAGGAGCTACCACACTCCGATTGATGATAATCGAATTAACCTCGTTTGGGGCAAAACAATGACAACAAGCGATGAGGATATCAATGTCTGCATATGTTAAATCGTGATGGGGTTGTCAGACCCAAGGGAAAACACAAAGGACGACCACTCACTAAAAATGTTCTACCTTAAAATGGCAAATTCTAAAATTACTTTATTTTTTATATTCTAAAAAGGGCCTTCCTCTGCGATTCTCATAAGCTGTACCTAGAGCGCCGTTCTCTGCGCTTCTCATATCCTACACCTAAGCAAGGCCCTATTTTTCCCTTTACCTAAGAAAGTACCTGTACCTAGAGCGCCGTTCTCCGCGCTTCTCGTACCCTACACCTAAGCAAGGCCCTATTATTCTCTTTACCGAAGAAAGTGCCTGTACCTAGAGCGCCGTTCTCTGCGCTTCTCATATCCTACACCTAAGCAAGACCCATTTATCCAATTCTCATTTTCTTTACCTAAGAAAGGTCTTCCTTTGTGATTTTTTGTACTGAGAGCGCCTTTCTCTGCACTTCTCAAGTTCCAAATTCACACAAGTTAAAGCATAAAATCGGAAAGTTCTGCCGAAATCTAATGGAATATTCCTCAGTAGTCTCTTATTTCAGATCACAAGTTTTAATATATAAATTATATATTATGTTATTTTATTGACCGTCTTTAAACCTTTTTTTTTCCTGAATGGCAACATTTAATGTATATGCCACCGTGTATCTTTTCAGTCCAATTTCAAATGCAAATGTCGATTTTAACAATCATCAGCTCAGCCAGAGCCTTAACTTGAGGCTAATGGAATGGAAGAGTGTAACATCCAGCAGCCACCTGACTTGCCACTTTGCCAACATTTACATTTACAATCGCAAAACACTTGCGGACTCGGATTCGGATTCGGGCTGGATGAACTGTGAGATACAGATACAGTTCAAGGTACGTTTTGAGTAACAATCAAAGCTTTGCATTCAGGGGGCACCTCCTCTGATGGGAAAAATGTTCGAGTTTCAAGTGGCTTACCACATAAATTTGCACTTTGCTTTTGTTTACAAAGCAATCGAACGTACACAACAAAATGTACAACAAAAAAAAAAAAAAGGAAAGAAAACCCAAAACAGGAAAAATTGGCAATTGAAAAGAATGAAATAGAGAGTTTAAGGTTAACCGAGCTTGACTTAAGGTAATCGGGGTAATGTTTTGCCCATTAAAGTATTTATGGGACCAAGAAAATAGTACAATTTGATTGTGTTTTCTTTGGTTTACTATTTTTCCAACAAATAAATAAGGAAATAGTTCCACTAAAATTTTTATAAAATAAAAGAGATTGCACTCATCAATTTAATCATTAGAAATACGCAAACTTCCTCAGAAAAAGCATGTAAGGATTAATTTGACTGAAAGTTTATTTCTCATTTATTTCGTGAAACCCTACTCAGAGATATACAGATGTCCAGATAAAATTTATACCAATTTTTCTAATTTCTATTATAATAATTTAGCGATTGCCCTGAATGAATAATTTCATTTTTAACCTGTAAACCTCAATTAAAGATTTGGCTCCTGAGGTGGCTTCACCAGCATGGCACTCAACTCCTTGGCATCATTTGTCAGATAGTGACGGGATCTCTTTTGCAACTCCTCGGATTCCTGGACGCGCCTTGATAACTTTTCCCTGTTTTCACTGCTCAGCCTTCGGCTGCCATCATCGGACTTTTCCAGTTTCCTGTAGATATTATGCAAGTCCAGATATATATCCGCAATGTCCTGATCAACCATTTGCATTTGCTGAATATAAGTATTTAAAGAATCCTTCATATTCGTTATGTCGTTGATAAGTGAGTCATTTGAGTAGAGCTCACATTTAACCTTGGGCATTATCAAGTCAGTTATATCATCCGCGCTTAAGTCGCCACAACATAAACATGGTTTAATATGATCTAAAATCTTATTAACAATTTGTTCCAATTGCAAATTTGTAGGATTTTCTTCTTCTTTAGGGAAGGTGCTGCTGATGTTCTGAAGGGATTCCATAATCTTCTGCTTTCTCTCAGCTTCTGAATTTTCGGTATTTTCCACTTTACTTTCTGCCATAATTATTTGCCAAAGAAAACAAACGAATTTGTGAATGATTCAAATTTATTGTGGTTCCCAGAATTTTGAATAAGTTTCTGAAATAAATGTTATGAATGGCAGCCTGCTTTTTTATTTTTCGTTCTCTGGGGTTAGTTTCCTTGAATTCATTATATTTTTTATACCCTTGATGAATTTGGCAACGCATCTTTATTTTTGTTTTTTATCTAAACTTATTAGGAAAGTAAGCTACAAGCTAAATACAATCCATTAAACATAAGTGGATCATATTTCCAATCCGAGTTGAAAATGAAATTTTTTGGAAGTGGCTCTCTCGCCGGCAAGCTGATTATGGCGGAGCGACCTCTCTCAGTGACCATTGGAAATCAGTTTCTCCAACGTTTCCGGGTGAAACGGAGGAAAAAAAACTGAAAACTTTTGTTATCAGAAAGATCGGTTAAAAAAGTGAATCACGGAAAACTTATCGGGGAAAAAGTGCAGATAGTGTAAATAGCCAAGATCATGCATTGTTTTTTCGCTAATTTATTTTGTTTTTTTTTTTATGTGCTAGTGGAAGTTTAAAACGTCAATGCTAGTTTCCATTTTCTTTTCTGTGCTCTCAAATGTGTGTGTAATTATATTTTAATAAAAAAAAAGAGAGAGAGATATGAAAGACACAGGTGAATAAAATGTAAAAGTGTGTGGGTGGGAGTGTCTTAAGAAAATGTTTTTTATTTTTTCAATAATCAATGTAAGCGGGTAGTGAAATAAAACCATTTTTTTCTCTTATACTCTTCTTTTTCTGTCATCAATTTTTTTGTTTGCCTCTTTTTTATTTCAGATATATATATATACTGACTTTGCTTATTTTCTTGGAAAATGGAGAGAGAAAGAGAGCTACTTAAATAGGATCCACTCTCGTAGTTGGCATTTTTGTCATTTGGAAAGCTGCTGCATTTCTTTACCTTTTTTTCGTTGCCATTCGTATATTCTTATATTAAAATATATAAACCATAAAAAAAACAATATTTTCGTCTTTAAGTGTTTTTTTTTAAAGATAGAACAGAAGACAAACAACAAACCAAACAAAAAACAATTGTTTTCGAAAGACTAGATTTTGTTTTTTGGCTTCCAGCCTTGGAAAATGGCTCATGTTGCATGTTGCGAATATTCAACAAAAGTCAGCAGCATAATTCCCTGATTTATCCCTGCAGGCTGCAGGGCCTAATTCAATTGCCTAAATGGCCAACTGGCCGCTATTTCCTGCATGCAGTGCACAAGCCCACTCACTTGAACCGGCTCTTGTGCTCGGAGCCAGCTTCTGTCCACAGCCAGTTGGATATTTCGTTTCATTTTTATGAGGCATGCAAAAAATAGCCAGTGGAGAGTGGAGTGGAGTGGCGTGGAGTTGCGACTGCCGACGATGGTGGACGATGACCAGGTCCATGGAGAGTTCAGCGCAACGCTGAGCGCTGTCAACAATCACGAACCAATTGTCTATAAATACCAGCAGCGTTAAAGCAAACTCATTCGGATCGCTATGGTCTCTGGCCCTGATTCCGAGCCGGGCTGGGACTGGGACTGGGACCCCCGGACAACCCACTGCGATTTCCGCCCTGTCGTTTTTCATTACATCGCATGTAACTTCCGGGTTGTTAAAGCGACACGCACCGTGCCTCCTGTCCTCGAGTGGAGTCCAGGCTACAGGCTCCTCCTGCCCCGTTGTCATGGCTGCTGACAGCCGTGCCAACAAATTTACCAGCTGCGAGCGTGACTCACGCGGCATGGAGCTGTTACCATTCGAGGCTGTTGATACCATAAGAGTTTTTACAATGTGTGATCATTCTTCTCGGTGTTTGGGTGAGTAAATAATTTTATACAATTTTAGAATGCTTCTTGTTGTGATTTCACTAAAGAACAAGCAAATTGATTTAAAAGAATTAAGATATCTTATTGATATATTATTGATATATTCCGATTTCAGGTTTGGAAAGCATTTAAAGTATTAATTCAGCCGATTAGTCGTAGAGTTGATATTAAAGTTTTTAAATAACTACACAAAACCTTATATGATTTTCTCTATCTATGTATATATATTTACTATCTAAAAGTCTAACGATATTTTTTATTACCACCTGGTAAAAATATATCATTATTCATGCTAAAACTGTATGCACTCTTTTAAAATTAATCTATTTAAATAAAAGGGCAATAATAAAATAAAAATAAAAATATACCTTTATTTATGCTAAAATTATTTACAATCCTTTAAAATTAATTTATTAAAATACAAGAACTCCAAAGACTCGTAGATATACATTTATACATGAAAGCCTAATCCCACTCACGCTGACATCTCTAGAAGCAACGCACACTCGATCGCCATTGGCACGCCTTGACTCAGGCTCTAGGGTTCCACATCCTTTTCCAATACCCGCGTCCGCGTCCCCCCTTTGGACTCCACTAAGCCCGCCCCCACGAGCCCGACTGATTCAGTGTTTGTCCGCACGTTTAGAACTGGAAATGACAAATTCACTGTAGGTGGGCCCAGCGCTGTCGCTCTCTCTCTCGGCCCTCTCTCGGCCCTCTCCACCTGCTCCCCGCTTAACTCCGGCAACACGTTTGCGACTCAGCAAACACCATCATCAATTTCCGTGGGGAAATCACACAAATTTTTGCACAAACAAAATGTTTGGTTGGCCACTGGGCAGCAGGAGCAGGACCAGGAGCAGGAAAAAAAAAACAGCGAATTGCCCACGAATTTTTGCATGTGACTCTGCGGTGAGGGTTTATCTTCTGTATGCCGGTTGCTTTTCGGACTGCGGCTTAGACCGGTACCATATTTACATATTTGGGCGGAATATTGAAAAAAAGAAAAGGTAACTAAATCTGGATTTGTGTTCATCAACTCTGTATTTGAGTATATTTCGTGCTTTTGATAGTTAGGAACGGTTTTTGTGAGATAAATGTGTTTGTTATGAGATTTACTTGAGATTTTATTGTTTTAAATTAATTTTAATTTTTTTTATTTTTAATCTTGGGAATATTTTAAAAATACTTTATTAGAAAACATTTATTTGCCAACGGATAAATAATTATTACATACTTTTTTAAGAAAAAATCCCTGCTTATAGCATTGAAATTTTTAGTTTTTTATTTTTTCGGTCAAGGATGCATACCAAAATGCGAGTTTTTACTACTACAAAACTAAGTATGGTAGTATGAAGTATTTATAAGAATAATACAACATAATCTTTACTAAACACACTCACTTGCCTTAAGTTTCTGCCAAATTAGAAGCAGTTTTCGCTCATTTGGTTAACCACCTGCTGGAGGTCAAAGATCCGATCAAATTAAGACGAGGGGCGAAGTGGGTCCCCAACTTTATACATATCTTTTTGTAGCTGCGACTCGTGCCGGAAGTGGATGTACTTTCCCCGGTTATTGTTGGTAAGTAAGGCTGGGTGGCCGTGTAATTTGCCTGCTACTTCTGGTGAACCGTAAAACTTTCAAAAAGTCATCAAAAGTTTATTTAGACGGGACAACCTAAGTCGGAGCCCAGTTTCCTCCGCTTGACGTTTTTGTTTTTTTTTCTCCTGAGCTCTGTGCTCTGCATATGTTAACGGCACAATTTTCAACGCTTGCAAGTTGCTGGAAACTTTTTTAAAGGCCTCTCTCCCAGCAGAGTCCATTTTGGGCGATCATAATTTAAGTTGAGCACGGTCTTTAAGTTATTTGCGAGAAAGAGAGAGAGGAGAGAGTGGGAGTGGAAGTGAGAGCTAATTAGCCAATGCCAATGGGAGACGCACAAAAGTAAACTCGATTCGATGTTATCGGGTTGCGCCCCGCTTATCCCCACGCAGCGTGGCTCTCACTCTCGCCTCGCGTTGTAATTGCAAAAGTTTATCTTTATCTCGGCCAAGCAGCAGCAACTCGCAGCAGCAGCTGCAGCTACATCAGCAACTAAAGCGGCAAATGGTCGCATTAAAGTAATTACATTCACTGCTCTCATTGCTGCTGGCCAAGCCCATGCAAAGCCGAGGCTACCTGAGACTAAACCCAAAGCCCTAAAGGATAAAGCCGGGAGTGGAAAGGATACAGGCTTCAGAATACCCGTTAATTTGGGAGGATTGGAGTTACAAGGTTCTGACAGAGTGTCGTAAAGTAATATTTAAAAGCAAACCCCTTAAAATATTTTCTAAAAAGTTACAAGTATAAGACTTAAACCGATCAAATTACATGAGAAAACAGCGAAACCTGTTGCATTATTATTATATCTTAAGTACTCTTTATCTTACTTTTATAAATACATTTTCAGCTCTGATCAAAGTATATTCCCACAAAACCCATACACCCCACAGCTCCAAGGAAAAGGAGTATCTCAAGACTAGTCTTCATCCAATGCCAATTTGCTGGCAGAAACCGAAACGCATTCGACTTGCTAAAGAATGAAATAAGAGAAGTCTGTAAATGGTGTGTGCTGATGATTCCCAGGGGGAGAGACGGGGGCGAAATTTCCTGAAATAGTCGAGAAAGTTGTTGGGCAAATTCGTGGTAATCAATCAAATACATACCTCAAATTCCCTTTAAGGAAATCAGAAATAAGCTCTGTGAATAGCATTAGGTAGATCCGAGAATTGGCCAGAACAGGGCCCTGACTTGTTGCCTCCTTGGCCTAGTTTATTACCAACTCACATTCACATCCACATTCACATTCACATTCACATTCGCGCTGATGACAGCAGCAGCTGTGCTCTATTCGAGGACTTCCTCACTTAAGAAGATTAAAGACGGGGTCCTTGGCCAGCAGCAGCTAGCGGCAGGACCTGGTTCAATTTTCCATTTTTCGGCTTTTTCGCGGTCTGCCTACATATGTATGTATGTATGTATGTGGTGTGTGACAAGTTCATTTGTTTGCGGCAAAGCCAAATGGATTTTTTTTTTTTTGAATGCGATTACTCGGTTTTCTGGTCTTTACTTGGTAAGAATGCAGGCTGCTTTCCCTCTATTTTTTATTACCAAAAAAAAAAAAAAAACTTTTAAAAATGAATACTAACAATACGTTTTAAAAGCTGATACTGCGAGGTTCCTTTGTGAAAATCCCTAAAAATATGAAGAGATATTAATGGTGTTCAGGAAAAATAACTCGTGAAAACAAAGCATTAAAATAGTAATAATAAATGTTTAAGTTTGTATTTTAAAGATTTTATATTATCTTAGAACTCAAAAATGTGAACAAATCATAATTTATATATTTTAATAATATTATTGATGTATTTTTGAAATTTTAAGGTATATAAAAAAACTCAAAAATATCCAAAAATCATAATAAATATATTTTAATTATATTGTTAATGTATTTTTTTAGATTCTAAAGTATACCAACACAGGCTTATCAAATAAGAAAATATGTGTAATGACCAACCTGTTAAAATATCTTAATAAGGTAGGAAATGTCATATGATTCACAAATATATATCAAGCTTATCCCTATATCGATTTTAAGTCCATTTTTTTTTAAGAATTCCTCGTTCGAAATGAATAGCTCAAGGTTTTATCAATTCTGTCATCTTAGACAAAAGTATTACCCCAGTGACATCCTCTACCTGTTTATGCTATATCCAGCCAGTCGCCTGGCTCCCGCTTTCTGCAAAAGATACATTTCGAGCTAAAAACATATTTCTGTTGCATTCGTTGCCGCTCGCTCCGTTCCGCTCGTCAGCCAAAATGCAAATATCGCACTAAGCATAAATCGAAGCATTTTCAATAAATTCCCACTGTGTCGACGACGTTTCGCCATTTCACACCCTCCATCCATCGCCATCTCTGCAACACTTTTGCTCCCCTTTACTCCTGTCTTTCCCCCGAAACGAGGCGAAAAATAATAAAAAAACTAAAAAATTGTCAACGAAACAGTGAGACGCGAGAACAATGTGTTTCACTATTTGCAATCGAATTTGGCACTGTTGATTTGCCATACCTCCCACAGGAGCCACCAAGGACATTCGTATTTGATTTTTATGCTGCGAGGAACTATGGTTCTCTATTGGTTTTCGAATTGGAAGCGTGTTTTTTTTATTATGTGTTCAGTAAGATGCATATGGGAATAGACTGAGAAAATTAATATTTTATATAAAATGTAGTTTAAATAATATTTTTAAAACTTATCCTGTAAGAAAAGATAATAATTTATATGTATTTCCTTCAAAACAAATACAAGGCATTTTCTTATTAAAAGTCTTATAAATTTATGCCATTTCAAAATAAGCCTTGCCTTGCTCTCCCAAAGAACTCTTATACGGAAAATTTCCCTTAGCCGGCTGTTGCTCCAGTTTCTGGCTTTCTCCGCAGCGCCATTTCCGGTGACTGTGCTGGGACCTACCGCAAGCAGAAACTTGGTCAACTTTAGCCAGCTCTCCATATTCAGCTTTCAAAACTTCTCTTTTGCCAGCACATACTCTCTTTTCAGTTATATAGCCTTTCCCTCGTGCTCCGTGTCAGTTGAGTTTATGTCTTCATCGGATTGGGTCTGCTCGGAAATTTATTTGCATGCCGGTCAGGCCTTACCCCTTGGAGTATGCTCTATAAATTAAACATAAATCAGTTGCACGACAAATCATTTGATTTCATTTGACGAAGTCCCGGTGACATTTTGACTTTGCTCACGTATCCCATGCATGGATGAAGCGACTTGACTTGACTCTCTGCCCCCATTGATGAGTGAGTGTCAAGGGTCGCAGCGAATTAGGTGAGCGGGAGCGGGGGGCGGTCGGAATTGATAAGCAAATAGCCATTTAATGGGCCTGAACTGAATACGCAAAGTAATCAGAGTGATTAGCCGAAATGAGGTTGAGGCGGTTATTTTTTGTCCGTTTATCACGATTTGATATTGAGAAAATCGATACGCACCCAACTATCGATATAATTTACTGACTAAATTTACGATGCGACAAGTAGGAAGCTTTAAAAATAAAAATGTCCTTGCCAGGATGGCTCTTGGAATTGGATCTTTGACCAGCTGACTACAAAACAGACACCAAGGTGAGGCCATAAAATAAAGGGTTTAAACGGCTTCACCGTCACCTAAACAAGTTTGGAGGTGATTTTTTAAAGCTGTTTATATTTTTTATTTAGGAAAATAAGATATATATATTTTGGAAACAACTTCAGAAAATTATAATTAGGTTTCGGGTAATCAAAATATATTTCTTTTAAATATTATGTTAAAATTTAGAATATCGAAAGAGAAATACAAATATTTAAGTCCTTTGTAAGTATTTTATTTTATGTATTAATATTTCGTTATTTTTTTATATTTTATTTAAACACTAAAAACCAAATTTTTTGAGAAGAGGCTTATTTCCTCCTTCCTTTTTTTATCCCTAAATCACTCGCCAATAAATCCTTTCGCAACACACTAAGCTTATATCGTGAAATCGCCAGAGGCACCTCGCATTACAATGAATCCATTAAAAATATATAACAAATTTAATACAACCATTTTACTTTCAACTGAAAACTGGTTAGGCATAAAGGGCTAAAATGTTCTATCTATCTCTTTGTGTCCTGTGCCCTGTTTTAACCCATGCCAGCCCCTGGGGGTGTTGCGTTTTGCGTTTTGCCACGTCATAGGAAATACGCAATAAAATCAAATCATGCTCAAAATTTGATGAATATTCATGGCATTAAAAGCTCTTGAATTATTAACGACGAAGATTTTCAGTTGGCCAAAATGCTCTTCCCAAAAAGCACTTGGCCAGCACATACACCGCATCTGCATATATAGTCATGCATATTCCCTTCTTCCTCTCATCCCCCTTCGATGGCTGAAACTGTTCAATTATGAATTTTTGACATTGTCTCCCTGCCAGCAGCGAAGCCGAGTCGAGTGCCGGGCCGGGAAGAAGGTGCAAAATAGGCGAAAAGAGCCAAGGGATGGCGGGGGGATGAATGGGGTCTAACAGCCCTTAAATGGGCCTGCAATGCACCCCTCCCTCAACTCACCTTCGCTGGGAGTCCTGAGTGTCCTGGAGAGCCATCGAAAGCGTCTTTGCCGGAGTGCATCAGACTGATCCCCGAAACAGAAAGGAGCAGTACAAGTGAAAGTGCCAACAAAGGCGCTGATTAGACGATGGAAGGATACAAAAGGAGCGGAGCGACATACTGGATGCACGTTAATTGAGCTGGAAGGAGACTCGACTTTGTTGCCGGGATGTCAGGAAATTATCTAGAGTTACTGGTCTAAGAGGTTTTAAGTCATAAGACAAAGCAAGTCATATATGTTTTTTTATATAAAAAAAAGAAAAGAAAAAATACGTATCCTATTTTTTTTTTTTTTGCTAAGTTTTGAATAATTATGAAGGTTTTTTAGACAATAAAATCAATAATAGACATTTGTCTGGCTGAATATTTATTTAGAATATTTTCCAAAACATTTTTGTTAACAATTAGTTGACGAATTTCCCACATAGAATAATTTTAACAATTCCACGACAACCTTAAGAGTCATAAAAATGCCACCAAATTATTACTTAATTATTTTTAAACGCCTTTTATTACAAGTCACAGATGTTGTTGCTCCTGTTTTGTTCACTTATATATTTGTCTCTCGGCAGCCAACCGCCGAATGAATGTTGATTTCCCTGCAAAATAAATAAAAAAAAATATATCTTACTTGCGTAAATTGGTCACGTCGCCGGTCTCAGGTATAAAGCGGATATTGTAAAATTAAATTGATTCTCTGTTGCCTTCGTCCTTTTCTCTCTTTTTGCCTGGTTGGTTTAGATTTTATTTTTTGGTTTTCGCTTTACATAACATAATGGAAAGCTGAACACATACATACATACAGATATGTATTGTGTGCAGAATAAATAAATATAAATGCTGGTTCATCATTCTCATCATTTTCATCAAGGGAAACGTTACACATTTACGTGACAGATTAGTGATAGATAGATAGAGGAAAATCGTAGACAAGGATAATAATTTTCAAATGAATTTTGAAAAGATGCCAAGCTATTGAAAGATATAAATACGGCTGAGTAAATAATGGTTAATATGTAATATAATAATATATGATATAATACAATAATATATGATATAATATAATATATAGATTATATTATTCAAAGCTATTATAATGATGGTGTGTTTTGTAGTCTGCTACACTTTATTCAGCTATAAAATTCATTAAAATTTCAGTTAATACACTGTACACCGTCAACAAAAGCCTGAAATAAAAGCAAACCTGAACAAATATTGTGGAAAAACAACGTTAAAACACTTCTCTAATTGAGGGAAAAAAAAGTTGACAGAACGGCAACAGCATGTGGCAATTGTCTTGCCGCGAGTTGTAACAAAAGTGAGATTCTAACAGCAAAAAAGGCGAGCCTTTGACCCACTGATTTTCCCAAGGACCGATAACGCCATATGTGTGTCCTTCGCAGTTGCCGTGACAATTCCAATCACAACACAAACAAGGACGAAAAACCCCTTTAGCAATTATAACAACCAGTGAAATGGAGCCACGGCTAGGAAAAGAATTGGCGACACAACACAAATGAGTTTTTCAATGTCTGTTCCGCAAGGAGATGCTATGAATTCTTCGATTTTTATTTTGACATTGTAAATTATCTGTTTTCTCTGATCCACAGATTATCAGACTGTAAAAGTTAATTCAATTTCAAACCATTAATCAAAATGGTTATTAAGGTTCAGAGAAATTTAGGTATTTGCCAAAATCTTAGAATATTTTTGCAGTATTTGCTAAAGGTGTCATGACATTTCAATGAAAATACAACAATAACTAAATTAATGTGTTTTAATATTTATAAATAATAGGAACCAGTTTTGTTTGCCGGTTATGTATATTATAATTTCTTACTGATTTAATATGTTATTTAATATATTCAAAATATAGAAAAGTATTGTTATTAAATAAAACACTTGAATTAAATTAAATGCAGAATACTCTTGAAAGATAAAGTGATTAAAGCCTTGAATTACTTTAAACTTAATCGTGTTCACACACTTGGCAACACAATTGGCAGCCCTAAGAGTCGGTGTCTAATCTGTAAGCCACTAAGTGTTAATTTTCAGCGAGCCAAACTCGGCCAAGTGCCAAGAATCAAGGCTTGCCAAGAAAATTGAAAAAAATAGGCGGGAAAATTCACCTGTGTTTGTAAAAATAATAAAAAAATATATATAAAAAAGAATGAATAAAGTGCATTATAAATATTTTAATTCGATTAAAAAAAGTGTAAATAATGCAACGAAAATTAAACAACTTTAAATATCGTGTAAAAAGTGCAAAGAAAATTATGATTACCTCAAAAAATATTATACTTAATTAAGTCTAAATAAATTAACTCAAATAATAGATATTTATGAATGTAAAAGCATAAAAGTATGAAAAAATATAGTAATTTACTGATTAAAGTTTTCTTTAAATGTCAGTTACGTAAAACAAGCGAAATTTACTTTTGTGTTACTTGTTGACGTGATAAGTTTTATGGTTGTGGGGGAAGGGGCGTTGAGTTGAACAAACTTCCTATTTAGGTTGATGGGCTTGAAGTTAAGAAATTCCTTTTCCTGTTTTTTCAGCAAATGAAGCATGTCGCGTTATGTTTTGTCAGTCCTTAAAAGCACCACACAATTTGCACACACGTAAACACGGGACAACCGAACGCTGTCAGCAAATCCTTCACTCCCCCCACACAAGGACACATCAAAAAGCCGCATTTATCATGCAAAGATGGAACTTTCTGAGGAAGTCGGCAACGGAAAGCTTTTTAGTTCTCTCTGTGTTTTTAGTTTCACCAGGTTGGAGTTGTGAAAACACAGTGTGTGTGTCTTTTTGTTTGTTTTGTTTTTGCTTTTGCTTGGACAAAATTAAGAGGGTTTCCGAAAGGTAGAAGCTTATGTTTTAACCGATGCTAAAATTGTTTGGTTAATCCTGCCGCAAAATAAAGCTTGCCTTAATTTCATTTCATTAAAAATAACAATATACTATAATGCTAATGTATATAATGCGTTTGTTTATTGATTATTTAATGGACCGATTTAAATTATATCGATCTGGCGATAAGTACAAATTATTGAAAATAAATGCCGAGCGTAAAACGTTGTCGTTGCAACTTGCAACCAGTCTCTGCCCTCTAAAATGATTCAATTAAAGATACAATTTGCATACGATTTTATATTATTTTCAATTTAACTTTTTTTCCCCGACAGCAATTACAACTGCAAATAAATTACATTAAAGTAGGCAGGGACACATGTGCCATTCCGTAGACAGCGAAAATTAAATGCCAGTCGTGTTCGATTTAAGTTCAGCAGTCAAAGACGGACAACGGTAAGGTAAACTGAAAATATTTTCGAAAAAAAGTTCAGCGGAAAAAGTGGCATCTGATGAGTGTTGAGAATGTTTAATATGAAACTTCTGTATTTTATGTAGCACTAAATAATCAAAGTTCTGGTTAAATTTGAACATATTTGTACATACATATTTTCTGCTTATCTATTTTTAGTAGTCTTATAAACGCTGGCGGTCCAGAAGTACATTGCAAAAGCATTACTTCTCGGGGGCATTTCAATTTTTCTTCATAAATATCCAAAAATACATTTCCACTTGCCTGTGTCGCCGCTCGTCGTTATGTTGTTTCAGTTGTCTTTTCAATTTGCATATCAATGGGCAGCGGATTCCCTCGAATTCGACGCCCATCGCATGCATCCATCAGCATTTCCATATGTCGACGGGAAAGGACAACACTTTTGGCCAGGAGCAAAGGCAATCGGGCAATTTGTTGTTGTCATTTGGCACCTGTGAAGTTGTGCGCTGCACTGCGCGTTTTAAATTCATTTAACCGCAAAAATGTCAAGCCACAAAAGAATTAATGCCACTCCCATTTTCCGAATCACACTTTTTTTTTTTTGTTTTCGGTTGCCGATGCAGAATTTAATTACTCAAGTGGCTGGCATGTAAAAAAAAAGGCAATAAAAGAAGTTAGTACTCGGGGCCATAAGCGTGGAGGTGTATATATGTATGTTTGTGAATTTATGTCCAATGAAAAGTATTTAATCCGCTCAAAACAAGCGTCAGAATTAACTATAGTGAGGGAGAGTGATTTTTTAGATTTTTAGGTGGAATAATGCAATTTATTTGATGTAAAGAAAATACAGTTGGAAAAATGTTATAGTTAGGTAATAAGTTATTACTAAACTAAAAAAATAAATACTCGTATTTTTAGCCTAGAACTACATTTGATTATGTATTTATATACATTTTTTAATAATGTTTATTACTTAAAAATAAATATTATTCTAATTTAGTGTTGAAAGGTCATTATGCAAGCAATTTTTCCACCAGTATTTCATACTAATCAATGTTGGCAAAGTCCATGTCATTCCAGTTCTTTTTTATACCTTCAATAGAAGAGTAATTTCCAACTTAAAGCCTTTAGAGTATTCCACACACTTTTAGACAGAATGCCAGTTGAGAGCGATGAACAGGAGAGAATCGTCGCCATTTGAACGTAAGTGGCAAGTGCTCGCATCCCAACGGGATATTCCCCTGCTGCAGGCAATTGCTCCTGCCTACAGAGAGAGAGAGAGAGCCCGTCAGAGCTCCCTGGTTAAAATATTCGATTTCTGGCACTTGCCAGCCAACTCTTTAAATATGCATTATGTACATTTGTAGCACGCCCCGAGGCGCAGGAGAGCTAGCGAGAGAGAGGGAGAGAGGAGGAGGGATCGTGGAGCTGGGAGAAGCCATCGGTGCTAGTGCCTAATGGCACTTAAGCTTAGGCATCTCCACGGGTGGAAGGGCCTCCCTTGGGCTCCCACTATATCATGGATGCTCCTGGAGAAACGTGATTCGTTGACGCTCTCCGACTTTGGTTTGCTTTGGTTTGGTTTGGTTTGGTTCCGCATTTCGCATTTTTGCCTAGGTGCAAATGCAAATTTCAAGAAAATCTGATTTCGTCTATGGATTCCATGCTGCTCCTGCATAATTTATACGCACAATGCAAGGACCCAACAGTTACCGAGTCGCTGCACAAGAAGCAGAAATGTTGTAATGGGCGATGTAATACACATAGATAGGAGTATCCTATATTTATATTGCTGGTTAATGACTACGGAAACGACTAGTAAAGAGAATAACTATAATTTTTTTTATGCTATTCTATTCGTTGCTGTAAATTGGAGTTTCTGTGGAATACTTAATTTGCATTTGCATAATATTTGTAACTGTTATTAGAGCAATAAGGACATTTCTTGGCAAGGAATGAATATCTAGTGAAAAGTTCTTATTAGATACATTATAATAAGAATACACTCAATTTTATTATTATTATATTATATTTAAAATATGGTCAAGTTTGATATATCGAAGCTTAAAATATCGAATTCAATAATCCAAAAGCCACATCTATTTATTAGAATTCAAGTCATAACAATCGAAGCGATATATCAAATATAATATTGCAACTTTAAAAAATTGTTTTATGTTTTAGCTTTGCCTAAAAAGAGCCTAGAGTTAGTTATCTGCAAGTCTAATATGATAATTCGATAAATGTAACGCGATGTAAAAAAAATATCGATTTATTTAATAAAACTATATATGGAATATTGAAAAATGGAAATATATCGTATTTAAATTTTAAATATGTAAGCCAAATATGTTGAGCTAAATAAACGTATACTTAAATCATATGTCGTACAATATGAGAACCCGATAAACCACCGATTTATCGACATTTTCTGCCATCCTCAATGTCGGTGAAAAAATACATAAGAACATATTAATAAATAGTAAACTTATCTCTCATTTTAATTAATGTTGTAGAACTCATCTCTCTGTCTTTTATTTATCCAATTACCATGTTGTCTCCATATAAATTTCTGTACTTGGGTCCGTGACTGCGGGAAAAAAAAACAACTTGCAACCGGAGACTCCAAAATGACGCCGCAGAAGTCCGTGCTGCATAGCCGCGAGCTGCATTAACACAATCTTTGTAAATAAGCTTTTATCCGTTGAGCGCAGGGGCTCCTCTGTCGTGCTCCACTGTTTCCCTCAGACGTATTGTCCGAACCGAGACTGAGGGGCCCCATTCTCTTTATCTCCGAATGCCGGAGCTTTTGTTTGAGGAACAACAAGAGAAGCGGTAGAGGCAGCAGCAGCAGCAGGAGAGCAGCAGCGGCTCAAAAGGTTCAGACGTGCACCGGGGCGTATGCGTAATGTTTCCACTTTTTGTCCATACATGTGCCCGGCACTGTGTGTGTTGAAGTCTTTTGTGTGCCAACGGTTGTAATTATTGCTACTGTTGTCGCCACACATATAGAAACATACGTATTTCTGGCCTTTCTTTGCCAGCCCGAACTTGTTCTGGTTTTTCTTCCTCCGCCTCGCCTTGGCAACTCCGTGCTTTTCGAGTGTTCGCTTCAAATTTTCAAGCCTTTTGTCTGCGCTAATTAGCACAGTTTGTGGCCTCTTGACTAAGGAATATGGTCCTCTTCGTCCAGGCTTCTGCTAATTTCGAAATTCAGTAAAATTAAAGAAGAAGAAGTATTTACTTTTGAATGTAGTTTTATGTGGAAGATTTCAATATCTATGAATGACATTTTATTTTTAGTTTTAATTATATTTCAAAGTCATTCTTTGGCAAACAAAATGCGTACTACGCAAGCGAAACACTATAAATCGATAAATATTGGAACCCTTTCTTAATGGATTTTTTTAAACGAATTCGAATGGGTCTGAATATCTTATTTTTACCACCATTTTGATCAAATGCAGTTTAGTATGCTATTACTTTACCTATACTGCAATTAATTGATACAAAATTGACTGTAATTTAAAGAGGGAGATTATAATTTATCCCTCAATGAAACCTTGCCATTACTCAAATAATAAAGGGATTCATCCAACGCATTATATATTTCCCAGCAGTCGAAATCTTTATTCATTCAGATGAATCGCATTCAAAATGTCAACTCGACATAATTTCAATTCCACAAATTCTAAATCAATTAATGTTAAGCTCTTGCCGAAAAATTTCAACTTTTTTTTTTCTGGCGCCCGTGGGGGATTCTGTTGCCAGCGCCTGCGGGGGCTTCGGTGTGGATGCAGCAGTGCCCCAAATTGGAAACAACAAATGTCAGCAGTTTTATGTGGTGCAGGACATTGACAACAACAAACAACAGCAGCAACAAGAGCAACAAAAGCGACTACGACAGACAAATACAATGTATAAATGATGATGTGGCTGATGATGAATGCACAAGTGTGTGCCGGCAACTGCCGCTGTGTGAGTGCGAATAAAAGGGACGTGTGTTTGTCTATTTGTGTGCATGTGTGTGACAAAGTGAATACGAAATTTGCATACGTTGGCTTTACGACTGAATATAGGGAAAGAGTTTGCCTTGGCTACCAATTTACGAGCAGATCACCCAAATTGAAGGACTATCCATCCCTGTCTGGCTGTCTGACTGTCTGTCCTTCGGCCATCAGCCTCTCGCTCGCACAGTATGTGTGTGTGTGCGAGTGTGGGTCTCGCCTCTTGTCATTTCAAATTTCCAAACATTTCTACGCAAAAAAAGTAAACGTTTTCAGCTTGAACCACTTGATTGCGGTACTAAATTAAATTATGGCATTACTGAATACGAAATACATTCGAAATTTATGTGAATTTCAGTGCAACTTTATGTCAATGCAAACATGTTAAATGTCTGGAAGTAAATAAGGTTTATTCAGTCAGGAGTTAGTATATCACAGAGTTGAGCTTCGTAGCTAAATTTAGTTCTTTATTTATAATAATGAATGGACTTGTTTACGAATAGAAAACAACAAGGGTTCATTATAGTTAAAAAACATTTTAGGGAATAAGGTTAAATATTGTTTATAGAAGATTAGAAGATTTGTTTTTAATTCTTTTATAAGTTATTGTTAAACGATTGATATTATTATTGATTCTGAATAAGATTCCTTGTGATTTTTTCAGATAATACATAAGGAGACTCATATTAAAATATTAATTATGAACCAATTAAAAATCAGAAAAGTGATTAGCACTTGATTACTACGTTTAACAATAAACCATTCCATCAAATGTAAAGAAAAACTTTACGTAAGCTGAAATCTTCAGTATAGTTCTACTCCAAAGTTTGTACTTATATTTAATGACCAACTAAGTGTATTCTTCATTCTTTAAGATATTTAATCTACGGCGAATTCGTCTTTACTTCACTTTTATAACGAACTTAAGATAACGCAGGACGCAGCTATTTTTTAGTTCAATGCTTTTTCTGCAATTACTCTTCAGCCTTCGTTCACTCAATTTCCACCTGAGTGTCCTGAAAGGCAAAAGGTAGCTCATTATGCTGTCTATTTACAATATGCTTAAGCAACCAGACCTTCCTGTGTTCCATGTCCCGTCCGCCCTTCCGACCGACACCCAACTCCCACAGCTCCTTGGAGTGCATTGTAGTGCCACTTGGTGCTTTCCTCCTTTTTGCCTCCTGGGGCGGTGAAAATTTAAATTACTTTGGTTACGTCAAATAATGTTGCCTGCGGTGCTGTCCAGGACTCGGAACATAACGGCCAGAAAGTAACGAGCAGGTGGTGAAAAGGGGTGGCCAAAGGATGCCAGAGCTACCATCTTCTTCGCTGGCAAAAAGGCAGCAATTTATAGTGGCTACCGAAGGGAGTTTAGTGATAAATTTGACATCAAAAGGCAAATGCATACCTTTATCATCCTTAATCATACTCAACGCGAAATACCATATTGGATTGGATAAAAAAGATTTGTTAATTAATGAAAGTAATTCTTAAAATATATTTTAGTTTTAATATTTATTATATATGATTTTTTCGTATTATAAAAATCCAAGTTGGAACCACTTTTTAACGAGCATCCAACTTAAAACAAAATAGAGAATAAGCCACTTGCTGGCAATATTTTATGGTAATTTTATGCAATAAACGCTGAAATGTTTGTCATCAATTTTCTTAACTCATATTTCATGTGCAACCCAACCGCCAACTCCGAGCTTTTCCACCCACTTAGTCAACGGCGGCTTGCACTTTCTTCGTGGCAGGCTAAAAAGAATCGAATGGGGGCTTCAAGGGAGCGGGCAAGCCTTGTATAAATTCAAACACTTTTTTTTCTATCCGTTGTCTGCTTTAAAAGCGGCCCTCTCATCCCCTGCTACCAAACTTGGCATTGCTGTACCGCGTTTTACCTCTCACTGTCTGAATGATTTTAAGCCAGGCGCAAAGTGCGGCTCACTAGGAAACAGGGTGCCGAAAGTATATAAAAAATGTTACAATACCAAAAGGTTTGCGGAAGAAATTACACCCTAAAATGTCTACTAATCAGTGCTTATTTAAGGATATTTAGTGTATAAATGAAAGGATTTTAGATCCCAACAAAGTACCCTGTTTGGTGGGAAAAACTATCCTGTACCGGAATGGGCGCCATGCATTTTCTTCTCTCGCAGTTGCCGAACAATTTTTATGCGCTCCTTTGGTTTTACGCTCGGCTAATGTGATTTCCAGCGCATAAAAACGATAAATCCATGGGTAGTCCCGATGATGATGCCGATGATTGGGGGAGTCGGGTGGATTTTCTAGAGCAAACGTTTTCGATTTCAGGCATTGCTTCGCGGATGCCTTTGCTAACGAGGCAGTTAAAACGGATCCACGCCAATTTTTGAATTGCCCTCAGACGCAGCTAGAAATTGCAATCCATTAAATGCACATTTTTGTCTATCAATCGACTTTCCATTTGAATTTTTGCAAAAGTTTCCCATTTCCAAACCCTTGTTTTTCATATTTCTCAATTGAAAATCGAACAGACCATAAAGGCAATTGTTTTTCTTAAACAAATAGAACGGCAGGGAAATAAGATAGAAATTTCGATCAAAAACACAAAATATATATTTAAAATAATTTAAATAAAATAACTATGTACTATGTTTAAATGAATTAGAGATTACTGAACTACATAATTGCCAAATTAAAAACAAAACACTTTAAAATATACTTTTAAATTGAGATCATGAAAGACACACTGAGAAATGTTGTGTTAAAAGAGCAATATAGAATAAATTGATAATTATTTATTTAAAAATATAATAGTAAGTGCATCATTAATTAATTTCAAGCAACTAAAAGAATTTCAAATATCTCAACTTATAACGACCTATTTTATATTTTACCCTTCCGCAATTCATTACCGAAAATGTATGAGATATATTCCCCAATAAAATATTTAAGTGAACACATATAAATAAATACGAACATGTGTCATCACCCGACCAGCAGTTCGATATATATTTTTGCGTGAACAAAATGCACAACAACTGTTATTTTTATTCGAGACAAAGCTTTTGTTTTTCAGGACGGCATGAAAATGTTAGTTGGGCGAGTCGTCGGGCAGGCGAAAAGGAAAAGCATTGCCAACTAATTAAACTGATGAGAGACAATGCATCATGTGGAACAGTAACAAGCAAAACAATAGCAAATACTGTCTAACTGTCAGCATCCACCCAGCCAGCCTGCGCCTCATTTGCCCATTCCCATGGAGTTGGACTGATGTATGCAAACAACAGCCAGGAGTGGACCTACATTGGTATCTGTCTTGTTCCGAATACCCTTACCAATCTGCGAGTACCACAAGCTAACATAGCTTATTCCCAGAGAGAGCTATAATATCAGAATTAAACTATAGAGAATTTTGATTATGGTTTCACGAAACTAAATTCAAATTTGCGTAAACAAGTCTTAGCCTCTTTACAAGTTTTTATATCAAGAAGATTATTATACTTTCTTATATTAAATAGAAACTCTGTAAACGATATGGCAAACATAAATTTTTTTAATTCTCAAAACTACCCTCATTAAAAATATTTTTTCCCTTTAAGATTTTGTAATTTTTAAGACATATAGCTACCGAGGGCATTCCACATTCGCCACACTTCACTTTAATTGTATTTTTTGGATGTGTGTAGTTTTTTGCAATGTTGTTACAGCACATTTAAACAATTGAACACACAGTGCCATCCCGTACGTACGTACATGGGTCTTGATTTTAGTGTGTGAGTGTGCGGCGGCTAGGTGTGTGTGCGTGGCATTCGACCCTCCCAAAAGCGAACTCTTGTCCATGGCATTTGCACAATTTCCCACAATGAAAAATAAATAGGTGCTGGATTCATTAGGATTACAAGGGTTTGTAGTCGAAAATTGTTCGGAAAAGTGTAGACGGCATATGTCCAAGCAGGGTACTGCATTCTATATATATCCTGATACCGGTTTATTGTACAGGTTCATTTATATATACATCGTTTTTTTTTTTTTTTTTTTAATTGTGAGTTGAGCCCACACCGAATCCCCCGTGGCTACAAGTTTAGTTTAATAGTGGCGAAAAATTTTGTAAATGTGTTCGAACTGGATTACTTAAATTTAGATATTAATCGAAAAGTGCACTGAAAAATTAAGAGGTTGTAGTAATTATACTTTTATTATTTTTGGAATTTTTAATTAACTTTAATATCTATGTTTTAAAATTAAATCTATCTATTATAGTCTATTTTTAAGCCATCAAATAGAATGACAGTAAAGCTAATTGCCAAAAAAATTGATAAGCAACACCAGACGAATCGATCTAGCTATCGCGAGTGGCAGAGCAATAAAAAGCCATGGATTATAAAAAAGGTTACTGAAAACAGCGTCCATTTCTTGATTGTCTTTTTGTTTTTATTTTAATGACTTTAATCTATGCTGTCTTTTTTTATTTATTTATTATTATTATTATAAACACTTAAATATTTGAATTATTACAGTGTGTCCCTAGCTAATATCGATGTGGACCTTTCCCGACAGGCAGTTCCCCTTCTCTGGCAAATGTTTGCCAACTACTGACAGAACTGTTTCCAGTTTTGGCACAATTTCTGCACTCAACATTTTGAGCAAATACAGTTCCAGAATGCATGCGTTTTGTTTGGTCATGAAGTAGCAGGACCCACACTGCCGGAGGCACTGCCAAAATATTTAGCTAATTTTTAAAATGCACAGCATTGTGCACTGTCGATGCACCTATATATATATATGTGCGGCCCTATTGAGGTTTTCGGCCAACAAAGGTGGAAAAGTGCAGGACAAACAGCATGAAAATGGAATGTGCTCCGTATAAGGCTGCAAAAAGCAATAAAATACGCGAAAATATCTAAGGGCTAGGTATTACCCTTTATTTCTTATAAAAGTAAAACATTTAAATGATATTTCAAGTAAAAGATTGCTGATTATATTAGAAGATAATTAGGTTGAGTTTATAAAGTATTTTAATTAAAATCGATATGAATCTGTTATACGATTGTCTTGTTTATTTTGCAGTTTTCATCCGGTTTTAATTTTAAATTTTAAAAACTTATTTGAGTAATGCTTTTAAGGGATTAAATATATATATGAATTTTTTCTACATATGTATTAACTAAAAGGAAAGTGTAAACAATCTGGTACTCACCATTCAATATTCCCAATTTTTTTGTTAAGCTGTATTTTAAATTTAACAATTTCTTAAAAAAGAACCCCAATTTTTTTTGCTATATCGAACAATATTCTCTTGTAGAACATCATGTATATACATTTTTTATACTATAAACTACACAGTGTACAAAAGTTATATATATAAAGAGCAGTCTTATATAGAACGATACTCCAGAACATCGTTTGATGTGGTGTACATACTTTTCGTCCATAAATATATAAGTATGTACGCGTATTGCATATCTGCAAACATAATTCATTTTAAAAATCGATTTACCCGCTGTGTCCTGCGACCAGTGTCCCGTGTCCTGTGACGCAGACGTCGTCGCTGCAGTTTATGATTTTATTGTTTGCGCTGCTTTCAGCCATAAATATTTGCAAAGTGCTTGTAAAAAACAAAAGGTGGCAGAGGCGCCACGAGGAGCGTGGGGCATCGGATAGACAGAGTGTTGATGATGGCCAAGATTGCTGCGATGCGGCCGAGAGAGAGAGAGAGCTGGCCAATAACTTTGTTAAACGCCATCGAGTCGAGCGGCTCTGCTGCTGGGTCGGAGTTCGCATAAAACTTAACTTTTAGTTTGCATGTTTCAGCCATAAATGGAGCTGAAGGAAATTGAAGTGCCCATTGTCCTGGCCAGGATGGGGAGGCGAGAGAGTACACCAAGCCCTCAAACAAGCAAACTAAATCTATAATTGCCCCCAAACAATCGCCAATCAAATTTGGGCCCCGTCACTTCCTCCTTTCCGTGTAAGCGCGCTCAAGCTATAAAATTTAATTTATTTGTCTCTAATAATTTCCCATGGCGATTGTTTGCTCCGCAAACGTTGAGCATTGGCCCCGAAGAGCACCAAGAATTAAATTCCTGTAAGGAGGAAGCTCAATCTGGCAATCAGCTTATGATTCGCCATAGACAGTCACGCAACCTTTGGGTTAATTGAAGACAATACACAAACAACCGGAAGTAATGGAAATTGTGAAGAAAGGTGTATTTTTTTAAGCCGTTTCTTATATATTTAATTTCAATTGTATCTATAAAAGCGTAAAATACTATGCCTCTGGGAGTGGTACGAGTAGTTGGTAAAACATTTTGATTTTTCTACTGTTTTCCCAGGCTTCAATCCTTCTTTAAAAACGTAATTATAAAATAGTACAGTATAATCATATCTATAAGTATAACTTTCAGAACTTTCTATATATTTTCACTTAGTAGTTTTTATATTGCTTCAGCTTTTATTTCTGTTTTTATTTGTAGACTGTGGTTAGTTTGAATTAAATTGTGCCTCTTCTCACAGCCCACAAATGGAAACATGCGAGGCCATAAAGTTACATGCGTACGTCTCTCTTGGCTAGGTTCATAACTTCATTTGGCTTGCATGCCAATCTGAATTGGTTGGTGGTTGGAGTCGGGGCCAGCTTGAGTGGCGGCCTCTCAAGGAGGGCTCGTAAAGTTTCCGTTTTCCTACTTAGGCGCAATTGGTGGCCATAAAAGCCCTCGCATTCGACTTGGAGGAGGAGAACCTTGGAACAGGAGGAGCTTGGTGCTGCAAAGGACAGAGGGAAAATGGTGAGTAAACAGAGGCAGGGCCCCGGATAATAAATAATTAGATCGTTCTGGCCACAAATTGAATCTAAATGCGGCTAATAATGGCCGAGTCCAGAGCTGCAGTTAGTTGCACTTTTATTTCCATAGTTTCTATTTGTTCGCATACACAGTGGCCGCTCCCTTTCTAACAGTATAAACACACTGAGAGAACTGTATAAAATCTTAAAATATTAGAAATATAATTATATAAAATTAACAAAATATATTTAATACGGCTGTTTAGTTTATAAAATCGTAAGAAAATCATGCAAATAATATACACCAAATCTTCAAAAAAATTTAAAGGCATTTCAAACTCCAAATTTGGCATGAATCAGGCTCTAAATTCTCCCGAATAATTTATCAATATTTATTTTAAGAATTCCAAGAAACAAAACCCACATTTCAAGTCAATTTCTTGACAAATGCATTTATTTTCTGAGTGACAAAACAGGGTTCGTGCAATTTCAAGCCAAACAATTGACTTATCATTTGACTTTATGCGAAGCAGCAAATCCCTCGGGAGAGATCGAAGGGGACAATGGCGAAATTCCACGCAATCGGCTTATGCTGTTGACGTTGCTGCGGTTTGTTGCCACTCCCCAATCTGCCACGTTCCCGCTCCCGCTCCTGCCCCTGCCCCTGCCTCCACCCGTTTGTGGCAGGACAACGCATACCCCAACAGGAGTCGCCAACAATGGCTTCCAAAATGCGAAACAAAGGAGCGAATAGCGCAAAATCAACAATGTTGACAAACGGATATATATATATATACATATAGAAGGTGGGGCGCGGCAGCTCCAAGTTCATAGCAACTTCGATTCTTGGCTTAAAAATAAAAATGACAATTATTTCTTTCGATTTTACTTGGTCTTTGTCACAAAAGAGTTACTATTTAGGAATGAGAAAGAATTATTGGAAATTAAGATCTCTTTTGAAAGGGAAATTGCTAAAAATAAAATGCCTGCAGGGATTATTTATTCTAACAAATCTATTTAATAATTTAATTAAAAATAATGTTTTGCCATTGTTTCTTTTTGTTTATGAAGATTGTATGTATTTAATTTTCATTATTGTAATTACATTTGGTGTACAAATTCTGAAAATCAGTGATAAACCAAAAATCGTTTTTACAATTTCAGAGGAAAGTGTGTTCGTAAGCTTAAAGCTATTTTCTTAAGCATATAGTTATACAAATTCAATATTTAATGTGGGTTTACTAAACCTTTTTTAATACATATTTTGTCAGGTAAAAAGCCTGTCAACTCTGAACTTGCCAAATTTGAATTGGTTTGCTCAGCCCTTGAATTTTTCCCAAAAAATTTAATCATTTATTTAGATTTTTTCTTGCTTTTCTTTTAATACTTTCCTTTAGGCGGGGTAATGTGATTTCGTGATTTACAATTTAAAATTGGTATAAATTAGTTATTATAAAATTATTTTACTGTTTGTGAAAGAAAATAGAAGAGCTCTTTTGGAAGATTAATTGTCAAAACAATAAATTTTAAAACGAATTCGTGTCACTACTTTGAACGTATGCCACACCTTTTCAATTTACAAATCCACAAATTGCTTTTATTTAATTCCAAAAAAAGGGTATTTCAAGCTTCAGATATCGAAGCTCTCCCAGCTTTGTTTCCATTGTTTACTTTCTTATTTTGAAGTTCACGGGGACGGAGTCACATCGAGCGGAGATAAAAATTCAATTAAGCCGGGCACAGCCTAGTAACAACAACAACAAGGACGAACACCTTTGTCAACTAATTACATGTCGGCGACCCGAATGGCCGACGAAAGGTTAAAGTAATTTGCAGAGAATCGTTCTTTGGCTTTTAATTGGAAAAATACGTTTTTCGCATTGAGTGACAAAGGTGTGATTTATTTCATTCAATGGCTTTTTTCTTTCCTTACCTCTTTTCCCTTTTTTTTCTGTCTCTGAACCTTTTTCCCTTTACATCCTGTTCCCACTGTCTTTTTCAATTAGTTGTCTTTATTTTAGGTTGAATTCATTATTTTATCTTAACCCAGACGTTTCGAATTAAAGTTGGGCATTAACTTGGAAGGAATTCCTCAAAATCACCATAAAAAAGGTATATAAATGTTATATATTTTTTAAGACTTTTCTGAACAAAGATATTTGGTTAATGGAAACTGTCTTCAAAACAACCAGCAGCACTTTAAAATGCTACTTCAACATTGACTAGTAATCAGGAAATAGCCAGGAAATTAGCTTATTAATCAGACAAGGAGACCGCTGATATAGATTAATAGATACCCAAAATTGGATGACAATTTAATTATAAATTACAGCGAATGAAAAAATGAATTTCCTACTAAACATAAACAACAATGGACAGGAAATAAAAACAAAATTGATCATCTTGGCTGAGTGACAAAACAGCGTTTCTGCCAAAAATGATAATTTTAAAACTCCAGCTGCTTATTTATGTAAAATCTTTATAACATACAATTTATATCATATATAAAAAATATGAATTTAGTTCCTACAGCACAAGAGATATTTTTTCTATAAATAAGCCCATTGAAGCCAAATAACTCTTAACTAACTTATTACATTTACATTATATTTTCGTTCTCTTGGACTAAGATTCATTGATAGTAACAATTGTTTGGCAATATATATACATAATATTATCCTCTTGTGTGAATGTGTTTAATGCCACTCTGGGCTGCTGCGCACGTAATTAGTTAACAAGTTGCATAAGCCCTCAAACCTAAGCTGTTTAAGTAGCCATGGAGCTATGATGTTTCTGTCCTCCTTTTCGGTTTTCGTTCTTTTAGCCACTTAGTCGGCTTTGTCCACTTGAAGCTGCCGTATGGGGTACCTATTTACGTGTATATGAGAGTTACAGTTAAAGAAATTTGTAAGTAAATAATACAAGCTTAATTATATACAATATTAACTTTTATGTATATAAGGTAAAATGGGAGAAAGTAAATGAATAGAGAATAATTTTGTACTAAACTGAAACTACTATCAATAGAAAAGGAAAAACTTTTATTTCTTTTAAATATATTTGGAGTACTTTTAAATTTTAACTCGTATCCAAACGTAAGGAAATACTTTATAATATTTATAATTAATATAAAATTGTTCATAAATTTCCTCAAAATTTATAATTAAATTCATTTTCTCCCGTGCACAGACCTGCCCGGATATTTCATGCAGCTAATGACGTATTCATTTTCCATGTGCAGCCCCCCCGTCCTGCCACACCCCCGCCGCCGCTTGCCCCACTAGTGTGTCTCTTTTCAGGCTTTGAATTGCCAGCAAATGAAGCTCCTTGTGCCGCTGTCAGAGCGTCCTGAGTGTGTTTAGTGCACTGGAAAGATACTTGAGTTCGTACAGGCAAATAATGCGATTTTCTTAATAAGCTTGACAGGCAGGCACCACACAGAGTCGCACAGGACCAAAGTAGGCAATTCGGTCATCGAATTTCAACCTTGAACCCGTTCGGAGAGCACTGTGCAGCTTCCGCAGTTAATTCCGTTAAATATATTCACAAATTCCGGGCAGGGTCAGGATTCTTTCTGACCCTCTCTCGCTCCCAGGAGAACTATAAATAACCCTTTCGATAACAAACATTGCGATCTGTTGATAATAAAGGGTTGATTTATTTCTATGCTATGTTGTGATTTATGACCTTTAATGGCCGTCGATGCCAAGGCTTGCAGTGCGAAAACGAAAGCCGCCGTGCGACAAGGACAAAGCGAGATGAAATTCAACAATGTGATTTCACATTCAACATTTGCCAGTTTCAAAAATAAGGCAACAAAAAGCAAGAAAGAACAAAAACAATAAGGAGGACCATTAAAAGAATACGAAAATTGGGTGAATGCTTTCCCAGGGGGTTAATCATTGTCGGGACAAAGGAATACTTGCCACCTAATTTAAGGCTTTAAAGGAAATCATAAAGACGAATTGTTGATCATTATGAGATGAAAAATATGTATGTGAAATATAAGATAAACGTGGGTATGAGCCCTGGAAATGTGATTATTTAGAAAGATTGAACTTAAATAATTAATTTATTTATTTATAGAATATATATCAAACCCCATTTGAAGAAGTATCTTTTGCTGAAACTTTCTTTATTCAAATAACTTTAAGATTTACAATTTTATAAAAATACCTTTTCTACCTTTCAATTTAAAAAAAAACATCCCCTTAACTGGGCGTGGCTCCAAGGAAATTAAGAAGAAAGAAAAACTCCGGAAGCCTCCGCTGAACCCAGATTTTGTTTGAACAATTAAAATGCCGGAATACCATGGAACCGCCCACATGCCAGCCGACAGCACATTAACTACAAATTACATTCACATTAGTGTTTCGGAATTTTGCAGCCGGCCCCCTCCTTGGTCCTGCCTCTGGATTCTGGCCGGCTCAGCTTCGGCTCCTTTTGGCCTGGCTTCCTTTCATTTCTCTCTTCCTTTTTTTTTTTTAAACCAAACACCTAATAAATCAAAGCGGGGGCTCGTGAGAGAACCCCAGGAGTATGCTTGTTAAATGCTCGTAATAAATTAGCTGCCGCCCCTTAGACCACACCATACAGACCCGCCCTGGACCCACCCCCAACCACCTGGCAGACTTCTCTCTCCTCCGGCCCCCAACATGGGCGTTTGATTATTGGCTTAGCTCATGGTCTGACCATTTTACAATTGCCTCCTCTTCATCTGATGCCCCCAATTGAACTCAATCGATGCCATTCTTCCGTGTACTCTGTGGTCCAGACTCATTCATTTTGCCTGCACTTTTATTTCTGTGTGTTCTCAATTTTTTTGTAATTTTTGTTCCTTCTTTTTTTTTTGTTTTTAATGAAGTCAGCGCAAAAATTTGTGCTGTACTGGCAAGTTTTTGGTTAAGTTGGGGAGACGGCGCTTATTTGGCATTCGCTTTTATGCAATTCATTTTTAATTTCGCTTTGTTCGAACTTAACGATGATAATGGGAGAGGGAACTATTATTAAAGGCAGCAGGCAGTCATTGAGTAACACAGAAGTCTGAGAATGTAATATAAAATGCACCCTAAATAAGTTTCAAGTACAAAGTTAGTCACTGTCGTGTCGCGAAAAAAACAAATTTACATTCTAATTCATATGAGCTGAGGCAGCACAGTTTCTCAGAGTCCTGCATATATTTCTTTTCCCATTACTGGAGCTACCTTGTTGACTGAAATTAGCTGCCTTTTGATATATACATACTGTAGTTTCCTGCCAGAGCCAGAGCATCCAGCCGAGGGGAGAGTCCTGAAAGCCTTTCTCCTGCACATAAGCACACATGGAAACTTTTATGAGCTGCACGTAAATGTGCATAATTGTTTCGTGTACCCAATGTTACTGGCACGCATTTAACGAAGTGCACTGTGATCGGGCCAAGAAGTCACAGTAGAGGGGAGGAAGGAAGTGGCGGCTTTCAAGACGTCGCTAATTAGAATGCCAGCGACAGGCAGCGGAGGAGTAGAGATAGTCGTCATCCGTTGGAAAATTTGTAGACCGACGCCAAGAAGTTGATGAGGGCTCCGCGTCTTACCTTCCTTTTTTCGCCATTTTATTTGAACAACTTAGGCGCCGAAAAGTTCGTTTCGCGTGCTGGCAAAAATGCAACGTCAACACACGCCTTCAAGGTGGACGCAGTGGTAAATGGGGTGCGCGGTTGGCTTAAAAACATCACGTTAACTTTTTGCAAACGAGTGGCAGGCAGAAATTAAAATGGCAACGCCAGAGATGCCTGAAAAGAAGAATTAACTTCATTTAAATTTTTGTTAATGTTTCAGCAGCTCAGAAATGTCCAACCCTATGGAGCATATATCCTATGTAGCCTTGGTAAGGATCCTTTGACATTTAAATAACTTTAGTATTTTTGAATTGAGATCGGGCTATGGAATATATTTTCTCTATGGTAAATTTTTGTATTGAAAAGCTCCCGGAGTGCTCAAAACTTTTTTCCCATTCATAAGCCAGAATGTTCTATTTTTTTTTTTATTTGAACATACAGCAGTTTGCAGTTGCATGCCGCACGCGTGGAGTTTTCCCGGCCGGCCACAACTGTTGCCCAAGGAGCCTGAAGAAAAACGCAGTCGGGGACCGGCTCAAAATGAAAAATCACAGCGCCGTGCAGAGGTGTCTCATTCCCATTGCCTCCTTTCACTTCCGTTCTCTTTTCGTTGGCTTCTCTCTCCCCTCACTGTCGAATATTCCCATTGTTGCACCAGTGCTGTCGATTTGTCCTTTTTCAGGACATGTATACCATTAACTAAAATTACACCATTTTTAAATATCTGAATAACAACAGTTTACAACAATTTATTTAAAGATAAATAAACAATTCAAATTCAAATTCTAATGTAAACTATTCTTTGTACATAAAATTATCTACAATTGTACTACAAATATATTTTGAACTGAGAGATATTATGAAAATAATGGGAATTTAAGACCGTTAACTTGGAATCAACTCTAGTTTATGAACAATTTTTTAGCGAACATGCGTATTTATAAGTTACATTTTTTATGGTGTTTAAGTGGTCCACATAAATACTATGCAAAATATATAAATTAGCCTAACATCTCAACTTAATTTGATTAATTTCTTGATAAATCTTAAAAAGCTTAACAATTTTAAGTAAAAATTTATATATAATTTAATCAAAAATATAACTTATTTTAGACTTACTTTTTATGCAGATCAACTTTATTTTATTAATTCAACATTCGTGGGAACGTTTTCTGAAAATTTACTTATGATGATAAGCAATATCAATAATTACTATTGCTTTATAGTTATTATTTTTATTCAATGTCAATTTACTTGTAATAGGTAGTCAAATCTCAAACCGTGCTTAATTTTTTAAAATATTATTTGAAATAATCTATTCTAAAAGGTTGTCGGCAACACTGACTCCCTTTGTGTACTCTGGGGCCAAACATCAATTAATGACCTTAAAAATTCATAAACCATATATCAAAGTTTGTAATCATAATACTATATTTAAAGTTTTGTGTCAATAAGCCGATTTCCCAAATATTATTTATAAGAAAAATTACCTTGTTAAAATTAATAGAAAATAGTTAAGAATCAGGCTAATCCCATAAATATTTCAGAGATATTATATATAGGTTTAAGAAATGATATATTTCGAGTTTTCAAAATATACTATAAAATATATACTATAAAATATAAGGATGTTGAAGAGAAATAACGGTAACAAAGATTGGTATATATTTTTGACTTAGCAATTATAGTTGTGCGTTTTCTTTTTATTTTTTTCAAATAGATGTATATTTTATCCCCATAGTCCACTGCCCAGGGAGGTCCTAGCGTTTTATTGTGTTCTGCTTGGTGTGGCAAAGTCATATTCATTCATTCATTCACTTCTGACTTCCAACACATTTTTATATCCTTTTATTTTTCTTTTTTTTTTTTGTTGCTCTTTTTTATGTGAAAAGTGTGAATTTGAATGGTCTTGTATTAGTTTTATTTTAGTTACTTGCATACACTTCTCAAGTCTACTCTTATTTACATTTACACTAAAAATATTTAAACGAAAAATATAAATTAATGGGCCTTATAGGAAAGCTTTTTGTCTAAAATTTATTTTAAATTTTTTAATTATTTAATTTATAACCTTTGGTCCAAAAAAATACTATCAGTAAAGTCATAAACATTAGAGTATTGAGAATAATATGAACCCATGTCCTTTCTTTGGGTTTTATTTGGCTTTTTTTTTTAGAATTTTCATTTCCTATTTGAACATTTTCCCCATCTGTCCTGTGCTTTGGCTTTTTGATGTGTCCCATTTTGCGTTCTGTGTGTGCAGTTAAAAGATTTATAAATATGAATTTTATATACATTGTGGCATGAAAAATGCAAATTTTAGAAATGGCCAAAGGAAATAGAAATGGTCATGGGCAGAAGCACAGTTTTTACTATTTCCCTCAAAAGTCTTTCGTGGCCGGGATCCCCTCTGTCCGTGTCCATCTTTCATTTTGTTTTGTATTTATTTTTGTTTTTTTTTTGTGTCTCTTCAAACGAGTTTTATAGTTTTCCCCGGCTTTTTTTTCGGCACACAGATGCTTTTAATGACCAGGAGGGTGAAATAACCAGTATTGCAACGAATGCAACAAATGGCCAGAAATACCACGAAAATAATACCCTCAAACTGCAATCAAATTTTGGTATACTGCACTTGTTTCAAGAAAGATTTAAGAACATGACATATTTAATTTAAGGCATAGATTTAAAAATAAAATATAAACACTCATGCAGTACTCTAGTGAGTGAAACCTTTTAGTTTAATTATTATTTATGCTTCAGTTTAGGGTATCTGTACTTCGAATTGACTTTAACTACAGGAATTCGTGTTATTACTAGATAATTAATTGCTATTTGTTGATGACTTTTTTTCTACACCAACTCGTTGAATGAACTTGTCGTTGTTGTGTTTGTTGCTCAACGCCATAAATCAGTGGACTTTTATGCAGAATATTCCGGAAATTTCATAGGCCAAAATTGGCAATTGGCTTGCCGGTCCAGGATTATTAATATTTATTAACATGCGGTGCATGATTAATGCGAGCTAATGAAATTGGTTAAAGGAAAAAAGTGGCGTTTCAAACACACACAATTAAAGGTTTCAAGTTGAATTGCAAAGTGTAATTAATATTAAATGTGATCAATTATTCTAAGCCTGCACATTTTGCCGGTGCGGTGTGCTAATAAGGGCAAAGGAGGCAGGGGGCAGGGAAATCGCTAACCCCATTTAAATCAATTAAATTATGAATGAGATTAAAATAATTTAATGATGCTCAATTCACTCCAAAGCGAGTCTAGCCCCTTGCTGACAGCCGTAATATAAATTTTGCATGCTGCAATTGCAGTTAATTAATAATTCAATAAACTTTTGTCATTCCACTTAAAAGAATTTCACATAATTGTCATCAATAAACGTGTGTGTGTGTGTGTCTGCCGTTGAAGCCAGTGACATAAATTATGATTATTACGAATTTAATCCCACAGCTAAGGAAAGGAAGTGCTCTTCTGAAGGGCGTGCTAATTGTTAAGTGCATTGCCGCACAATTTATTGTAATTAAAATAGTCAACTAAAGGATTTAAGGGATTTAAATTCAAATTACCCGATACCGCAAAAAATGTCATTTTATGTTGAATTATTGTGCTATTTGAATGAGTAAGGGACAAGCACATTAAATTTCAATAGGAAATAATTAAGTGTCAAATTAGGAGGCTATTAAGATAGGTAAGTTTTGTTTTGGGATTGGATTTGAGAAAAAGAAAGATATTTAAGATGTATGCCTATTTTTTTAAAAAGTTAGTTATAAAATAAAATAATATTTGTTAATAGTATCAAGTAAACTGCTAACATTCCTATGAAATATTACCATGCTTTATATTAAAAATAGCTGTTTTATTTTTCGTATAAAATGTTTAATTATATTGTATTTTCATCCGCCTTAAAATAAAATTAAATACGATAAGTTTATGATATGCTGATTACCAAATGAATTGAATATAATCTAATTTTTACTGTCACAAAAGTATAAACACATATTCATGACTTTTTTCAATAATGGGCTTGTCCTACTTTTATGAATCTTTGCGCATAAATAGGCTGTTTGTTATATTTTCAAAATGATAGTAAATAAAGTTATACAAATTAATTTCTATATATTTGCTGAACGTTTTTAGTGGATTATTTATATTGTTTCTAAAATTGATTATAATAATTATTACTGTTTCTTCAATCAAAACCCTAACGAAGGTTCAACCCTTTGCATAATTCCACTGGAAATTCCCGACTTTGTCATTGTAGAATTCCCTGGAATTTGAGGAATCTCCACAAGTTCTGCGATCCACCGACGGCAGTCAATTTTCTTGTTTACAATGGGGCACACACACACACCTCCCCCGGACACACACTAACGCACTCGCTCTCGCGCACACAATGACAAATAGCAAACAATTACAATGGGCAGGGGCGCAGGCACCGCCCCCCTTATCTCTCTTCGAGGCCTGTTGTTGTTGGTTTTTGGCCGCAATAAATACAATTTGCATGACAAAATAGCAAACAACGGCATCTTTTGCATGTGTGTCCGTGTGCAAGTGCATGTGCATGTGCATTGGGAGAGGGCGAGAGAGGCGTCTGCAGGCTCACTCAGCCAAACGAAACTGCACACAAAAACAATCAACTGCGCGCGTCCAAGGCAACAACAATGGCATCAACAAGAGAGAGAAGACTTAATTTTAAAGACTGAATATTAAGATACCCTTAAAATACGACAAATAAAACAAATATCTGAAGTAGAATAAAGGATAAATATATAATATGGCTATTTTAAATTTAAAAATATTTAAAACAATTTCGCTTTTGAAAATAATCAATTCAAAATCAATTTAGAAAATAGTCAAATTTTTGAATGAAAAAGATGCGCTTGGATCTATCTGAAGAAGGATGGAAATATTATACAAAAACTTCAAGAGTGAAATATTTTTTAAATTAAAAAAGAACAAAAAAATTAAAAACAAATAAACGAAAAATCTAAAAGTTAGAAAAAGATCTTGTTTTAAATTTAAAGTTTACAAATTACACCATAGTTCCATTTATAAAATATTTCTCCAACGCTTCTCCAACACAGTTTGCAGTGCAATAAAAATACAGGAATTTATTTTAAGCTTAACCTAAAGAGAAGTTATTTTTCATAAAGTGTCTTAATTGTCACAGCTTTTAAAAGACTGTTATTTAATAGTTGCTATAAAAATACCCTTTGAAAGAGTATGACAAGCGCAAACGACGCATAGGCTGAGGCCTGTAGTTAGACTTCTGCCGCTACTGTGAAACAACTTATGAATATTCAATTTTACATAAAAGATTTTTTGTTGCCTCTGCCATAGCCGTAGTTATTTTGAGTTTTTGTTGCCACCGGTCTCTCTGCTGTCCTGTCGTTGCCTCCTGGTTGCAGTCTCGCCTTTTTTTTTTGCCTCCCCTTTCTGTTATTCCGCTGCCCCTCATGGCTGCAAAGTCCCTTCATGCATGCCACGAAATGTGGCAAATATTGGTAGGGGCAGTCCTTCGGACCAGCGCTAGCCAGAGGTTAATACCAAAATCCTGCTCGAAATTAGGCGGCGGCGAAATTCACGAATGATTCATTCTAGGTTTTGGTTTTTAAAGCAATAGTACTGAATATTCGACAGTTTTTAGGCCATTCTTTTTCAGGCCTAAGAAATTTGTATAATATTGCTAAACAAAAATTTATGTCACGTCAATGGAGAATTTAAAGCGATAGTTTCTTAAGCGATCCTCAATCCAGCTCCAGGTCCTTATCGGCGGAGAGCGACTGAAATTTTGATACCTTCATGGTCATCAGCGACTTGAGTAGATCATCCATGTGAATCTCCAGCTGCTGGCATTCCTTGAACTCCCCCTCGTTCTCGGTCTCCTCCAAGCCCGAACCAGAACCCGATCCGTCCCTTTCGCGTATCGTCTGCCGCATGCGATATATGAATGCGTGGCGACATAGCTCTCGGAGATCGGATCCCGAGAAGCCGGTGGCCAGGCGGGCCAGTTCCTTGAGGTTTACCGAGGGATGAAGCTGCTCAGATTGCAGGATTAGCTGCAGAATTTCGTGACGCTGGCAGTCCTGAGGCGCTTCTATATAGAACTGGAGCGACATTCGACGCAGAATGGCCTTGTCGAGGTCCTGTGGCCGGTTGGTGGCCCCCAGGACCAGGATGCAGGCGTTGTCGTTGGTTATCAGCCCGTCCCAGCGTATCATGAACTGGGTCTTCATCATGGCCGTGGCCTCGTGATCCCCGATGCCGCGCACCCGCAGAAAGGACTCAATCTCGTCGATGAAGATGATGCAAGGCTCCAGCTTCTCAGCTAAAGTAAACACGGCCGAGGCCAGCTTCAGGCTCTCGCCGTACCACTTGTCCTTGAGCACGCTCACATCGAGATTGATGAACCGCATGCCGGCATCCTTGGCGATGGCCTTGGCTATCAGTGTCTTGCCGCAGCCGGGCGGTCCGTGCAGCAGGATGCCCTTGGGCGCCTGGCACAGCTGCGAGCGGTAGAAGAGATCGCGATGGCGCACCGGCAGCACCACCGACTCGCGCAGCTCGTTGACCACCGCATCCAGTCCGGCAATGTCCGCCCAGCTCACGTTGATGTCCTCGGGAGCCACAAGGAGAGCGGCGATCATCACCTCGTGCTCATTGAGGTCCTGGGTGCGGAATTTCCGCTCCTCCCCGCCAGGCGCAGAGTTCAGTTTGCGGAGCTGCTCCTCGGCCACCTTCTTGGCCCGCTTGCGCACCTTGCAGTGCGGATCCAGCAGGCTGAACATCCACTGGCCACTGAAGTAGGTGATGGCGCTCACCGCACCCACCGTCAGGACCATGGCCGCGATCTGGCTAGGCTTCAGGTCTGGCGAGTCCATTTCACACAATCCGCATTTGCGGTATAAAAATAAATGTCGGGGAAATATATACAACTTGTAAGGCAAGTAAGTAAGGTGTTCCTGTGCCTGCTCAAAGATATAGTAGTTTTTCAAACGAAACTAGAACGGATTTATCCCATGCTCCCTTCGAAACTTGAATATTCCAGCCAGCTTTATCAAAGAAGATTTAATGGGAACAATGAATGCACTTTATTAGAGATACATTTCCAGAACAATGATTTTTGCCAGCGCCCTTTCAGGCCATTGCCCAGCTGCGTTTTAATTTGAGCTTAACTCTTCCTGCCAGGCCGGGCCAGGACTTTGACGGTACAACCTGCAAGAAGTGCAAGTAGAAGAAAAGCCATACAGCTGGCGGGGGGGCGATAGGGACGATAGGGACGAGGAATGTTTTCCAGTTTAGTATCTTTTAGCGGAAGTCAATGTAACAAAAGATAAACTTGTCGGGCCAGCTGCTGTTTCTTGTTCGCCGTTTCTAGCTGGAAGGCTGCCTCGCTGTTTCGCAGCATCCTGCCGAGGCGTAGGACGGTCAGAGAAGTATTAACTAAACACTGCAGCAATTTATCTCGGAGTCCCCCCTCAGCCCCTTGCCCCTCAGGCTGCACGTAGGTCAGTTCTGCGCTTTGTCTTATAGTTTTTGCCCAACCCTTTCCCTTTTCTTTGCTCTTTTCTGCTTTCCCCCGGAAGTCGCTGTGCACTGTGTTGTTTTGAGCTTCCTTCCGCATTACAAAAGAATTACTCAACACAATGTCTGGCCAAAGTTTTCTTCCACGACTTTCAAGGGGTACACCCTCCTCCAACCTCTACCTCTACCTTGCAGCTCAGCTCAGGTGGCCCCCAAAATTGGTATTTCGCAAAGCTCTTGTTTGGTTTTTAATCCAACGTTTTGACCATTGTGTGTGTGCTGATCAAAAATGAAATCAAATTGCCAGCTCGGAAGTTGGATTACAGTTTTCCAACTGGATATAAATTGAAGCTGCAAAATTGTCGACAAGTTTATGAATATTAAAATAGAACCTTTGGTAGAGTTTGTCATATTTTACATGCTAAATTCCTTTAAGCTAAACTCTATAATTAGTTTTATTATAAATCAAAGTCGTATTGAAATATACTAAACCTACTTTGCATTCATAAAAAAGGGGGAAAAATAGGAATAAAAACTGTTAAGTTTGGAAATAAAATCCATTATAAAATATTTTTTATAATTTTAATTCAATTAGAATAATGAAAAGGAGGCCCATACTTTGCCAAGCTAAAAAAGAAAATAGAAAATAATCTTTTAAAAATAAAGTATAGATAATAAGTTATTATCTATACATTATTATCTATCCATTATTATCTACACATTATTATCTATCTGCTCTTTCTGAAAACTTGATAACATTTCCACAGTTTTTGAAATCGGATCCATCCTTAACTATTCTCTATTCATCTAATTTTTTCTGAGATTCGAGTGGTATTCATCGCCTATTGCCATGAATTTTGAGCTGCCGGCAGAAGGAGACGGTATATATCCTGAGTGCTCTTCGGGTGCAATTTCAATGTGCACTTTGTGCTTCATCTTTAAGCTCGTTAGCGTAGTACAAGCCGCCCAATTCCCACCTTCCTCCGCACCCTCCTGCCTTTGAGACTCGGTTCAGGGCTTCATAAAAATCTCTTCAACTGTGCAATATTTCACGATTTCGCTTTAATCTTTTGAATACTGCACTTTCTGTCTTGTGCCCCTTAACCCACTCTATCCCTGATTTTGCTCAGGCGAAATCATAGTTGGCTTCGCTGCTCCTTCGTCACCCTTTGAGCTCTGGCTGCTTTGCAGTCGCTAATATTGTAATAATAAGACACAAGGTACTTAAGTTCAGGATAACAAGTAAATGGACAGATGGGCAGGCAGACAGGCTGTTGCAGTTGATAATCATTATAAAGACAATATATCTTTATGCTTTTAACTTAACAAACATGCTAACAAATATTAGTAAAAATTAAAATACTGGTTATTGTTTTTAGTGGGAAATTCTTAGTCGGTACTAATGATTAAAAACATGCTTTAATTGTTATTTTATGTTCTTTTTTAGCTTCCAAGTTCTTTCATGCGTTTCACTGAGCACAGGAAACATTTAATAAAGTTTAGTCTTGTGTGTTTTCGATGGGCCTTTATTATTACAATCATTTTTCTTTACATTGCAATTGTGCTGCATTTTCAAGCTAAACTAACAAAATATAAAGTTAATGAAAAATATCAATTTAAAGAAATATATTTTACTTATTGTAACGATTTACACTAACATAATTTAATATAATTTTGTATTGCAAGAATTATAACCCTTACGATTTGTAAACAATTTTTAAACAATTTTTTCGAATTCATACTCTTCTTTTTCCTTTCCTAGAATAAACTTTCCATGACATGTATGCCTTGGATTTTCAAAATCCTTACAAGCATTACTGAATAAATACTGTATATTTTTCCTATTATCTTCTTAATATCTTTGCTCCTTTTTCTTTTGCATTCTGCTCTGAATAATCTTATAGAGCGCATCCACATGCGGCGACAGGTAGACATCAAGTCGGACGATATCCTTGATTTCGCCCAGCAGAAGTGCAGTTACCTCGTGGTGTCCTTCGTAGAAACTAGTCACGGCACTCCTCATCTTGGAAGATAACTGAATAAACGGCTGAAAGCCTTCCGAGCTCAGGAGCTCAGCCTGCAACTGGTTCCGCTCGAAGGTGGCCAGGGCACAGAGTCCGGCATAGAAACACACGTCCTCGGGGGCCATGATCTTGTCGTAGTCGTAATGGCCAAAAGGAGTTGCCAGAAAATACTGCGCCGCCAATTTATAGTTCTTGAGACCCATGTTGGCCAGGCCAGCGGCGCAGCTGAGACGAGCTGGAACCTCCTGGGAGAGATTCTCGAAGCCCAAGGCATACTGCTTGGCCTCGTCAATGTAGGTGAGCACATGCCACCAGTTGGTCATGTAGATGGAGACCCGAATCAGGTTGCGAAACACTGTGATCACATTCTCCCTGCTCGTGCAGTAGGCCCTTGTGCGGGCATAGAACTTGACAGCCAGTTGCAAGTTGCCGCTCTTCTCGTGATAGTCCCCGATCTCCTCCAGAATACGACGCACATGGGCGCTGTTCGAATACGACCTCTTGAAGTGGAGCTCAGCGTCCAGTTCCTGGAGGAGCAGGGTGGCCTCTAGCATGTTGTCCTCCACCCAGTATGAGTCGTAGGGCAGGTCAACCCGTCGCCTGCCACTAGAGGTGCTGGCCTCGTCCTCGTCCATCTCTAACGTCCAGTTCTTTCCCTCCTCGCCGCTTAGGGACCTATACAGCTCGTCGTACAACTTGACATTGTAGGTGGTCTTAACGTGATCGATGGCCAGTCTAAGGGCCGGCACCCTCAACTGCGGGCACACCTTTGCAATGAACTTGAGACGGTGGAGGCGCGGAATGTCTGAGTACCGATCAGCGTAGGTTGGAAGGTCCACCATGGTTACATCTGCTCCCATCATCATCTGAGTTTCCACCTCTTCAGCAGCTGCGTCATTGCGGGTCATTATGGAGTTCGAGATCATATCGGGGCCGGTCAGGCCTGCCCGAATTTTATTTAATTTTTTTGGAGGCACTATCAAACTGTCAGTTATTTTTAGGGAAAACGAGTTCTGAGATGTTTACTTGGTTTTTTTGCACCTAAAATTGTGGAAGCAAACCGATTCGCATCTTGTTCTTTAATTGTTTTTGATTAAACCAAATATAGAATCTGGAATATGGAAATATCTAATACGGATGCCTGTTTTTGTCAATCTACAAAATACTGAGAATTTATTTTAAGTGCGAAATTTTACCTGTAACTTCGCCTGTATGTTCCAAATGCTCTGCAAATGTCACGGACGCTTGGTCGCCAGATTGCGTGACAAGCTCGCAAAGGTGCAACTCGCCTTAGCGAATCTGTATCTGCAGATTTCCAGACACGGTTAGAAAAAATACGAATTCCATTACACAGATACAAATCAAATTGGCAAAAGGCATTGAAAGGGCTCAAACGCGGTTGGGAAGGAAGGCAAGAATCAAATTACCAGCACTTGAAAAATCGCAGACATCACAGACCCATAAATCAGGGAACGAAAGCAGGGAAATCGAAGCGTATATATATTAGGAATTGTTACCGCTAGTTAACGGCTTATTGATGCGTCGCTTTTGGCTGAATTTATTGGCCTTGGCATCCGCACACGAAAATGCAATATGCGAGAAATCGAACGCAGGGAAAAAGCGCGTGCAGAAAGCTTTGAAATTGTATTTATTTTCTTTAGTTTGCAAATTGTTTTGTCACGATAGTATTTATAAATTAATTTTGAAAGTGTTGATAAATTTATAACAATGTAATAGGTTTTATATAATCAAATTCAAGGAATTTTAAGTTTAATATTTTAATATAAATGTACAAAAAAAAAAAAAAGAAAAATAAATAAAACTATTCGGGCAACAATCTTTATATAAATCGATCGGCCTCTGGAGGCCAGATCTTGTCAGCCTGACCTTGACTGACCCAAATCAACGAAAGCCAACACGAGCAGCTCATAAAAATTAATCACATTCTATTTGTGAATTTCATGACCAAATCATTGTTTCCTTATCTTTTCCAAAGCAAGAATTGGAACTAAAGCCGTCTTGATAGTAATAATTCCAATTCAAGTTCCAAGAAGTTCATAAATTCCGGATTTTAGGGACCTTCCAAATAAATAATACGTGTACAATATGAAGTGCAAAAGCATTAATTTATTATAATCCTTAATTATATTATATATAACATTGCCAATTAAAAAAAAAGAGCATACTCGTAAATAAATTAATAGAATTTACATAATTTACTGAAGCGCTGTTTAAACATTAAGACATCATATAAGATTATTCAAAATTAATTATTCAAATTAAAGAGTTTTCTAGTATATAATAAAGGAAAATCATACATCTGTTAAAACAGTTGGAAGTACTGCGTCCTTCTGATCCATCAAAATCCCCAAAACTTTTACAAAATTTCTGGTCAACCTTCTTAGTTATTCGTTTGCAACCTGATTCTGTGCTCCAATAAAAGTTTTATTTCCCTTCGGAATTAATTTTCGTTCTTATCCTGATTCTCAGTTTCTACAAATATCCTTTTTCCCTTCCCAAATAAGTGAAGATCATGTTCACGAAGGTACCTCCTCATGTTGCGGTTAAAAGTGGCATTAAAACGGTTTTCATAAAGGGACAACCGCTTCAAGTTTTTCAGAGCATCGCAAACGGATAAATAATCAAAACTTTTCATTCGGTTTCCCTCTAGGTAAAGGCTTTGAAGATTCGGAGAACTGGAAAAGGAATCCAGCGATACGTTCTCCAGTAAATTATGGGAGAGGTCCAGCATGCTAAGATTGGGTCCAAAAAAGGGACACCTACGAGGAATTTTTGTCAGTTTATTGCCGGCCATGTGGAGGAACCGGAGATTTGGAAAGTTGCCCTCTTCTTCCTTGGGTGTATCCAAATCGAATAGGAGTTCTAGGGAATCATCCTCCAGTAAATTATGGGAGAGATCTAAAGAGGTTAAATTGGGTCCAAACAGAGGTAGCCTCCGCGGAATATAATTCAATTTATTTGCAGTCAGATTGAGGGAACGTAGATTGGGAAAGTTGCACTCTTTTCCATTTTGATCCGGTTCAAAATAAGAGTAATCGGAGAGTTTTGAGGAATTCGACAAATGCAGCCACTCAAGGGATGGCATGTCACAAAGGACTTCAACGAAAGATCTGTAGAAATAGGTTTTGCTAAAGTCCGCACGAGTTACCTTACTGTTTTCATGGTGTATTTGGCGAATGCTTCCGGTGAACTGTAATCTCTCCACTCCGCTGTTCTTCAAATATAAGTCACCTACTCTTATAGACAATTGCAAGTCCCTCAATTCTTTACAATCACTCAGATCTAGTGCTACCAAGGCCGAGTAGGTCCAAATAGGAAAGTCTAAACTAACAGTTTTCAATGGGTTTCCCCTGAGATTGAGCCCTATCAAATTTGTATTCCGCAAGAAAGTATCCTTTGGCAGGATAGAGATGTTATTATTATTCAAGTTCAGTTGATAAAGACTCTCCAGCGGATTGAAGACGCCCTCCGGTAGAACCCGAATCAAGTTGTTCTGCAGATGCAAAAATCTCACGAGGGAGAGCTTGTGAAAAGTTTCGTTGGACAATATTTCTATAGAGTTACCGGCCAGTGCGAGCGTTTCCAAATTGTTTAGATTTTCAAACTGGTTTTCCTGTAATTCCAAAATGGGGCAGGTGGAGATATTCATCTTCCTGAGAGCGGCCATTGGGGGAAAAATGTCCATTTTGAAGTCACTGCTGCAGTTGTGCACGCTTAAATATTCGAGATTGGGTGTGACTTTAATCACCTCCAAGTCCGAAGAGCGTCGCCAGATAAGTATCTTAAGTCTCAGTGCCGGTTTATTCGAGAATTTTGGAGCGGTGTCAGGCCAACATGCCTCGTAGGGACAGACTTCCTCAAGGTCTGGATTTCCCAGAACAGCGACAGCCATTAAAAGCAGCACATATAGAGTAATCATGTTTCACTTTTATTGTTTTGTTTTTCGCTCTGACGAATATTTGAGAAATAAAACTTTTCTAATCGGAGCTGTTTACTCTTTCCGAATGAAGAAATAAAACTGAGCAGATCGTTCCGAAGTAGATGAGCACGAAGAGCTGACTAGAACTAGAGGGGGAACTAATCAGCCGCTGGACCCCACAATAAAAACAAGAAATGAAACTCAGTTCTCTAAGGCGAAGTTCATATACTCTTGTATCATTAGCAATAACATTTTTTAAAAGCTAAATTTTTGTACTTTCAAGAAGCTTGTTTCTGTAGAGATCAAACTCTTTAGATAAAATCCCACTTTGCTCTATAAGCAAAGAAATAATTAGCAAGAACAAAAATTCCGATAGAAATGTACGAATTTTTATTTAGGTATTGAGAAACAGTAAATTGTGGATGCTCCAGGAGCGCTTTTAGTTCAAATCTTTTTGCAAAAGGGTTTAAAAGTATGCTTGTGACCACAATTTAGAGTGTCAACATTTAATAAAACTTGCGTTTGATTCTTAAAATTTTCCTTGATCAGTGCTTCTTCTGGTAATGCCTCCAGATCTCACACATTGACGGCTTCAAGAGGCAGTTGCACTCGACGGGCGGGGCGCCCGGAAGGGGCTCGTGGCAGCACTCGGAGAAACTTGGGTACTTTGTCTTCCGCTTTTGGCAGCGGAAGCCCATGAAGGGACGCTTGCATTTGGGCGGATCGCGGGGCTCCACACAGCAGTTGGGCATCTTGTAGCGCGGACAAAGGGTGGGCTTCATCAGGTCACAGGGCTCGGTGAGCTCGAGGTCCAGCCTGCCGAGGACGCACAGGTCCTCCGGACAAGGACTCTTCATAACAGTGCGCTTGCGCCGCGGAGGATCCGGCGGCAAGGAAACGCACTGCATCTTGCGCTTGCGACACTTCACCTTGCACTCGCTCCAGGTGCGCGGATACTTGCGGTTCAGCATGTCCTGCGGCTTGTAGTGCGTCAGGTCCCAGGCCTGCACATCGCCGGCGCACGGATCCTCCAGGCACTTCTTTCGCTCGGCAATGAACGACGGCAAATTGAACTCTATGTCCGAGCGGCACTTGTACTCCGTGCGACGCATCGTCTGCCAACAGGCGTCGTACACCTTCGTCCTGTCTGGCGCCTTCATGGGCTTGAGGTCGTCCCGCTTTGGCAAATGGGGATAGTTATCAGGATAATTGTGATGCAACTGAGTGCGCAATGGTTTCAAAGGTGCGCACGTCACGCCCTGCCAAGCCCGAGATATGGACAGAAGGGACAGGCCCCTTGACTTCATCATTTCCGTCATAATTTTGAGTTAAACCGAATTCTGGGGGACAATAAATTTTGGAGTTTGAATGGTAAAAGGTCGGCTAAAAACTTTAAAAAATCGAAAACATAATATAACCGATCTGGGTGGATATGTGCTTCCCCTGAATCTTTTGATGAAACTAATTCAGTCACAAAGCTGGTCAAGCATTCTTGACACCTGGATTGATTTAAATATCATGGGTAGGTTGATTTGTTAAATAAGTAATGGAGTTGTTTCATAAGAAAACTGGTTAAATTCTTAATTTTTTCACTGCTTTTAATACTTAAAATGGGAGGAAGCGCGTGGTCAAATTTTATTTTAAAAGAGTGATTTTTGCTTCGCTTATATTTAATAAAATAATTTTTACATACTATGCAGTGTTTATTTAACAATAATATATAGATTTTATGCATTGTGTACAGGGACTTCCCGTTAAATTTTCTTCAAACTTCTAGTTCCAAAAAAAAAACAAAATCAAACCAACAGTTTCGACGTCAAATAAGGGAAATCCCCTGAATCGGTTACAAACTAAAAACAAGGCAAAGGTAAAATTTGACCTCGGATCTTTGTAGCATTTTCAGCCCAGTTAATGTTCGCTGAACGTTGAACCCTCACCCACTTGACCGCTAATCGAGGAGCGTTGCTTTTGCGCCTAGATTGCAATTAAAATCGATTTTCCGCTTTGATCGGGGATTTCTGATTGCCAAAGCAGCGCCGCCCACAATCCCGCTGTGCCATGTGCTTGACGTCTATTGTGTCGATTTGTTTCTGTCAACGTCTGGGCCTCCAACATCCATCCGGTCGCCCATCCCTTTGAGCAAAATTTAATGAAATTAGAAATTCGCACGCGCCAAAAAAAAAAAAAAAAAAAAGAAAACTGAACTCGACGGCGTGGAATTCCGGGACACACACTCGACGCCTCGACTACTTGTCAATTGTAAAGCATTTTTGACTGTGATTGGCCTGAAAATGCGCCTGTAGCCATCAATCTGCGCTGCTTGGACACGGACGGGGCTCGTTGCGTTCTTTTCTTTCAATCAAAAGTCATCGAACAATGGACACTGTGGCACTACAGTCACCGATGATTGACGTGCTCTTTTGGAGAAAAATTCTAGTCAACCTAGAAAAGGTAGAGTTATGAATGAGACACAGTTACTTTAGCTTTTCATTTTAGTTACAATTATTTTGTTTCTTAATGTTTGTAAAATTTTAGCCCCAATCAAGCCAATTAATTAATATCAGGCCCCCTGTTTAGAAGGAAGGTGAAACTCGAAACTTGAAAAAAAAAGACAGGCAAAAAGCCAATCATGTCCAAATAATTGTTTATTTTCAACAAAATTTATTGTTCACTGCACCTGGGGCATGCCCCCAAAACAGAGCACATAACATGGACAGGGCTGAGCGGGAGAGAGAGAGAGCAGATGTGTTTTCCGGCCTTGTATGGATTTTCATTTGTAGTCGGAACATGGCAACTGAATGCCATCATGAGTGCAAATGTTGTATATAATTTGCACGACAAACAAATGAGTGCTGGGACGAGACCAGAGTTCGCTTTGGGTTTGTCCTCTGTTGACCATTCAGCTTGGTTAAATAAAACATGTAAGCTCTATATTTGCTATCAAAACTTCAATGCCATTGTATCGCGCGATATCGGGTACTTAAAGCTACCTCTTCTGTGCAGAGAAAAAAAATTAGGGTCACTATACCCAAAAAAGTTAGTTTAAGATACAGTTTAATTCCATGAACAAAATGCTGAGAATTTTCTTTAACAAGTATAGGTTTTATATTGATATTCTAATATCATTTGAATAAAGAAGACTTCAGTATATTATATTTATATATATAATGTAAACAGGGATCGAACTAATGGGATACAGATGGATTAATGATTTGTCTTAAGATCCCTACCTTATTAACTATTTATTTGAATGTAAATCAACGAATTACCATTTCATTTTCCGAAAACGTTCCTCCAGGACAAAGTTATCTCATACAAATTTAATATAGCATACATTTGAGAGCATTTTTAGGGATTTTTGTTATCCTCTGAAACTCTTAAATATTTATAGATGTTTTGTTTTAAATGAAATTCACAGATAATATAAACAGAGATTTTTATTTTTTAAAGAGCCGATGTCCGATGTCCTCGGGTTACATATCGAATTGATACAGAATTTTGCCTACGCTTTATCCTGCTGCTGTACACTGTTCAGTGGCTGGCAGCCAAAGTAGCTAACTAGCAAACCAAGGACGACGGGCGGCAAAGTTCAAATTCAATTACCTTTCAAATATTTGCATTTTGTGACACAAACTTTCATCATAATGCTGCACAATGGCTGCCACTCGAATGCCACTTGAAAGCGGCCGGCGGAAGGCGGATGGCGGATGGCGGATGATGTCGGGTGGTAGGAGCCCGAGTGGGAGACGACTCTCTGGCAGGAACGATAAAGAACAGACCGACGGGAAGCGGCACTCAAAACAGTTGCCGCTAATGTCGCCCTTCTTCCTTTTGGTCTTTCCAACGACAGCGACACAACGTCGTCGAGTTTGGGAACGACAATGACGTTAACTTTCGCTGCCTACCGTATCCCATCCTGCCCTGAACCCTGCACCCAGTTTCGAAACAATTACAAAACAAAGGCCATGGACTACAGGCCCCTGCAGCATGGTCCACGTTGAATGTCGGGCGCATAAAAAATACCCAAATAAGCCAATTTCAAAACAGAAATTGCAACATTCACTACGTCGCACCCCGCTACTCCTCTGGCTTCTGCTGCACGTGGCACCGGATACCTTCAATGCCCCTGAAACGCGGGGCTGGGCATACTCGTAAAAGTAATCTGCCCCAGCTCATGCTTTATATATTAGGGACCTCAAAATTAAAGATTTAATATAAGCATATTGTTGGGTGTTTTCAACCTGTGTATCACTTATATTGTGTGTGTGGAAAGTTGTGCTTGATTCTTGTATATCATTTAACAAAAGGTGTGGCTTAGACAATAATATAAATGTGTCTTTAAAAGACAGTGTTTTAAAAAGTAGGGATTACGCTTATAATGGAATTTGTGTTGTAAGAATTAGTTTATAAAATAATCACAATAATGGTACAAAAAATAAGGAATGTGATGGATAATTATGAGAGAAATACATGTTGTTAGACATCATGAATGATTATTCAGAAACAAAAGCTTAATTTTAAATATATATAAAAAATGCCAACTGAAACATAATTTGCTAATATGCTTCGATAATCTACACTTCACTCACAATAATTTACTAATAAGAAAACAGTTCCTGAAATATATTTTAACTTTAGCATTTGCACTTATCAATATGTACATTTATTGCCTCCTCAAATGCATAGCTGCGTTATCCAGCGGGACTAATGCCTCGCCCAGAATCTGAAATGGATGTACAGAAGTTTGTCATTTCTTAACCAGACAGAGAATGCATTATGCAACAGGGTAGTCGCCCACTGACGTCGCAGGCTAACCCTATTTACATGCCGAGTTCCCTGGGAAATGGCAAATGAGGGACCTGCGCAGAGGACCAAGGAAAAGGCGGCTATAGATCCGCAATGAGCATAGGTAGGGCTCCGCAGGACTCTTTGCCTCAGTTTCCGCGTGTATGTGGCAAACTGAAGCTTCCATCTGCATATGTATAATATGTATAAGGCGTGGACTTACATTCATCGTATGAATGCCCTCCAGCACGATATAAAATGCATAGAATTTTCCTTTTAGTCGATGCGTTTGCAGTAAAATTCATATTATGCATGGAGCTGTCTCAACGAAACCCACTACTAAAATGCAAAAAAGCGTAAGGCGGCAGCGTAACAAGAAAATTTCATATACTTTACTCAAATCACATTCGGGGAAGTTCGTGTAAAGTCTTAAATTAGACATTAAGTGGCGATCTCAATACTTTTCTTCATTCTTTCATAATTATAGAAATTTAAATAAATAAACTTTCAAACTAATTTCGTTTAGATCTTTTCTTTTTCGCTGCCATAGATCAGTGAGTTTTGTGTTGGAAAATGTATGAAAGCTATGGCTTAAAGAACAAAAAGAACACGTTAATGGGAAAATATGTGGGGGGATTGCTCTGGGTAATGTGTGTGATCTGGGTCCTCTGTCTCGGGCGGCTAAAAATACAGCTGCTGTCGCTGCAGGAGTCGGCATAGGACAATGGAGGCTGTCATCTACAATGAAGATGAGCAGCAGACTGGCTTGAATGAGCTCGGTATGGAAAATGTATGGAAAAGAGCAGGGGCAGGGGGCAGGGGACTGTCTGGTCCGCACACACAGAGCAGGGCAAACAATAAGGACGACACACGCATTCGAGTGTGTGTTGGTACATGTGGGAGGGGTCACGAAATCCTTTGGCCAAGTAGACTTCTGTCCTCGTCATCGTTGCAGTTTCCTGATTCCAGCATTGTCTCTATGCCAGCTTAATCTGTGTCAAAAGGCGTAAGTTATTACAAGCCGGTCACGCCCACTTGGCTGCATACAGGCAGCCCAGCGCGATGGCGGTCTGTGAGCCAAGTCAAAGGTTTATCTTGTGTTAACGGCTTTTGTGCCCGTTCCCTAATCAACCAAGTTTGATCGGGTCCCTCTATCCGATGCTATATCACCGTATGCCAGTTTGCAGGAGATTCTTTCAAGTACATTGTCTATGTTACTCTATTTATAATATAATTAACCAATCGTTGTATCGAAAGATCCTTAATGTAAATAACTTAATGCTTAAATAACTAAAACCTATATTTTTATACCTTTGCAGGTTATTAAAATTTCAGTCAGAAGTTTGCAAGGCAGTAAAGGCCATGTCCGTCTGTCTGTCCGTCTGCTTTGAGATTGCATTAATTCTGTAAAATTATTTTTATTATTATCGGAAAAATGTATGTGAAAATTGTATTTTTAATTAGTTCAATAAATAAAATAAATGAAAATTGTTCCGTATTAGATGAACTAAAGGTAGACAAAATGCTTTACTATTTTTTAAAGAATTTATTACCAAACAAATATGAAAAACAATCATATAAAAAAAAATAAGAACATATTTAAGTTTTATATTTCTGGTATTTATTTATTTGTCGCAGAAGTCCTTTACCATTGGGATCCTATTCTCTCATGCTGGTCCTGCCTTCTATGTCCGAGCAGTCCCATCTCATGATGTTGATCATCTGTGGATATTCGATATTCTGCTTCCTGCCATGAATTCAGGTATTCAGGAAACGCTAAAGCCAGGGCAAAGAGCGCAAAGAATACAACCCTTGAAAAAATTAAGAAAGAACCCATTAGTCCTGTGATCCTCCTATGTAGACTACTTTGAAATACTCACGAAAAATTTCATGGTGCTAATAATTGGCAGATGTTTGCGGTACTAATGCCACCTTTTTTGGGAGCTGTGCTCTTTTATACCCTATAGTAATCGCATTGTGCCGTCATTAGCTCAAGGGTTATTAAAGAGGTCAGCCACGTGCAACCAAAAAAAAAAAATAAATAAAAATAAAAAAAATAACATAAAAATGTCCGGGATGCCTGCAACTGATAAGACGACCTTGTCAAAGTCGAACTACTTTTTAATAAGATCTAGTTAGGTCCAGTTGGTCTTGTTGCTATCTGACATGCTTTAATAGGAACAAAAGATAGATTTTTCATTTGTTTTTAATCCCTTGCAGGCTATTTTTATTTTAGTCAACAGTTTGCAACGCACTGAAGGAGGCATTTCGGACCCTATAAAGTATATATGTTCTTGATCAGCGTCAACAGCCAAGTCAATCTAGCCATGTCCGCCTGTCCATCTATCCAATTATACGCAAACTAGTCCCTTAGTATTGAAGCTATCTTGATGAAACTTTGTAGATTGTCTTTTATATACTCTCGCTCGTATACAAGTCAGAATGGGGCGGATCGGTCAACTATAATTCAATGGCAAAGAAACAATTCGTAAATTTAAAGAAATTCTAGAACGACTATTCCGAATAGCTGCAATTCGAAAGATCGGTAAATGTGGAGAAAAATAACAAGTAACTTCACACGTAAAAAATTTACAAAAATGTAAATCCGTAAAAGTAATATGAATATGAAAGTAGAGTATTTAAACTTCGGCGTGCCGAAGTTAGCTTTCTTTCTTGTTTGTTATTCATTGGGCGTGGCTTCCCATGGACATATCCAGCGCATAAATTTCAATGCACCAACGGATGCTGTTGTCCGGCTGTTCAAGCGAATCCTGGTGGAGTTTTATTATCAACAATTTATATAAAGTTTTTTTTAGCTAATATTTGTTAAGTGGGAGAGGGACACGCCCTCGTCCGATAGTTCGAAAGACAAAGATAGATCAAGGGAGAGGAGAGCCAAGCAGAGAACGGAAAAATATATCAGCTAACTGGAAACTAAAATAGCCATGAAGATGTAAGTATTGCATTTTGCCTACTAGAAGCCTTTAAGGCTAATTTTTCAGGTTTTTTTTTTTGTTGCACTAAAACAACTATCTAGTTTTGTTTCCCAGTCCTTTGAATTTACTTGCTCAGCCGCGTCAATGTTGCGATGAAATTTAATGATACTTAACATCTGGCATCCACCTGAAAAAACTTACGCCGTGATAGGGGGCACCTAACAGGAGACGGAGAAACGGTGAAAATGTATTTTCTAAAACTGAAAAACGGGGGGGACACACGAGGGGCAAAGGAATTTGAGTTGAAAAATGTTTCCAAGTTAAATGAAGCGCATCAAACGTCAGTCGATAAATTTAAAAGCCAAAGCCAAAGCTATTGACTTGCAGAAATAAAAGCAAATAATGCTCCTGGCCAGGCATTCAGCCAGGATGGCTGGATCGAAGGGCGGCAGGATGGCGGCGGCCAATCGCAAACCCAGACCCAATCAAATACTGGAGAGCTGGGAAAAGCGATTCCATGTGCATGCTGGTGACATTTTGCTGACAGCAGCAGCAGCAGCAGCAGCAGTGGCAGTGGCAGTGGCAATGGCAGCGGCCACCGGAAGTCCAAGTGTTGACAGCGCTCTCTGTGGACCGCTGAAGGAAGGAACCGGAACTGCAGGAAAGAAACGGGATTAGGGATGGCAATAATGTCATTACATCGATATCGTAAAGATTTCAAGTTTGAAAGGAGAAGTTATTGCTAATATTATCAAGTATTTAATAACTTAAGCACGAGTTCTAATATCGAATGGGTTTAACTTGATGTAGTCTTATTAAATACATATTATAAATATCTGTTTTTGAAAATATCACAGAGTTAATAAATAAATATAAAAACATTGAAAAATAATATTTACTTTTCAAAATAAAATTCCGCTTCAGCTTTGAAGTTATCTTGTCTTTACCGATATATATAAAATCGGTTGATTTTCGATATACATCTCTAAGCGATTGGCCTCACCGACTCAGTGAAGGACAGAGCAGGATATGGTGATTGGCTCCTTAACTCTTTTGCCAACTCCTGAGTCTGCCGACTGCTGGGCGTGGTAGCGTATGTGATCCTGCCGTATCCCCTCACCTTCGGTCCTTATAAGCGCCAGCCCGTGGACAAAGTTTGTCCTTTGCATGCTGTCGAAACTTTTATAGAAATTCAATTTTTACTATATCGGTTTTATTCTATTTTGTTCGGTGAGCTGTATGTGTCGCTTGCCCCTATTGAAACAATAAATTTTTTGAACTTGAGGAGGGTATGTGTCTAACCCTGTCGAGAGCTTTGACCCCTGCTTAGGAAAATGGATAAAAGAGTCAACCGTTTAAGCCCGAGGAAAGGATATTATTCGAAGGATGTATTTCTTGATTAGCATATATAAGATGCGTTTTCCCAATTAATAAAAAGTTAGCAAGAAAATGTAGCATTCTTTGTACAAATTTTTCCCTTTTTCTGTCAAGTTTCTGACTAGATTTCTGTACTTTTCGTCAACAAATTGCATATAAATTGAGCTCATTTACTTTGCTGCCAAGTAGTAAAAACAGGAAATATACAATATAATATTATGCGGGACATTCACGTCAAATTTCGCATTTCCCTGCTTCATCAAGACTCTTGATTCAAGAGCATCCATTTCCGTCTCCAAATGAACAACAAAATCAACAGGAACAATAAAACTACTTGTAAAATCAACGACAACTCCTACGTTGTCAAGTGACTTACCTGGCAGGTTCCCCTCCCGTTTTTTAAGGGAATTTTTATGAGCAGCTGTTGTGGGTAAAGTCTAACAGACTCCTGGTTTCGCCACTTTATTAAAATTATATATTTGCATGTTTGTTGAAATTTCAGCGGCACGAATGCAAAAGAAATTGCAACTGCATATGAATTTATAAATATGAAAAACTATTCTGGACAACTTTCGTAAAAGTTTTTTCGCGCACTTTACATTACTTAAGTTTTTAATAAATAAGGCAATCTAGGAAGTGTGTGAACTTTTTTTGCATTTAATAAATATTTTTTAGTCTGTGAAATAAAATAAATAATATTTTGCAAGTAACAATTTTCGTGGAATGTGTTAAAGCTTTTGAGTTACTTATGCATTCGCTGAATTTAAATTTTAATAAGAAGCGTCAGATATTTTTTATTAAATCTTTAAATATTGAAAGCGTTACATAAACAATAGAAGCACAATATTGTTCAGATGCTGTGAACTCATAAGCTAGTTTTGTTGAAGTTTTAATTACAAAAGAAATAAACTTGGTAATTTATTATTAATACAAAATACAATTTCGAGATTGTAAGTTATTTGCTTAAATGTATCTTTTTATAGCCTTTAACCAGAGGTAATCCCACGAATACCGTCGCGTTGATTATTAAGTTGAGAGCAAACTTCTCCCATAGTGCAAATATTCTAGTCCTGCACTTCCTTTTAATGCAACTTCAGGTGTTTAAGCGTCTGCATAACTAAGCCGAGCATGAAATGCCTGCACAGATAGGTATAAATTGCTGAGGTTAAATGGTAGGCAAAAACATAAAAAACCAGCAAGTGTGTTTCTTGTAAATCAAATTGCAAGGCAAGTGCATGGAGCCAGGAAATGTGAACGTAATATTTGTGCCTTGTTAGTTGTCGACGCTTCGCTGGCGCTCAATGAGGGCACGCCGACTGCTACGAGGACGACGTGGACGAGTTGTTAGCCGATGCAGGGCAAAAAATGTTTCACATTTAATGACATTTAACGGACTATAATTACAATTTTAAATTGTTATTATACGAGGGAGAAAAACCGTTACAAACAAGTGCTGCTCTAATTTTTGCTTGCCATTGAATTGGGGCAAACGTTAAAGACGCCCCAAGAAATGCTCCCAATTCCGGGGAGCAGCAGGAACAACGCATTCAACTGCCAGAATCACGCTTAAGCTAACGATTTATGTGAGATTCTTTAAGCGAAATCCAAGTCAATTAGTTTCCTAATTCGTTTTACGAAAAGGAATTTATCGATTTTATCAGCAGACGTGCAGAAAGTAGTTAAGACCAAGACCAGTTCCCTCCCAGCCCTCGTCCTTGCCTCTCTCTCCATGTGTTTGTGGGGTGGCGTTAGTGTTGATAATGATGCCTGGTATTTGTGTGTCCGTGTGAGCTTTATGCCTTCTCTGTGGGAGCGTAAGCAATAAACCAGCCCCCAACCGCGTTGTTCATACGCCCCGTGGAGCATAACACAAAAAAAGGAGCCAAGAGGAAGCAAACAATCCAGAGTTAATTAATTTAGATAAACAATTGTTTTCAAAGCATATTCCACCTATAGAATTGCTCAACAGAATAATGGTTGGGTTGGGTCTATCTAAATATATTTGTAGGATAACTTTATTACATAGTTTAAACAGGGGTAAAACCACTTGGAAGTTGAATTGCTTTTAAGGATATATTTTACCTGAAGCATCACAATCCTAATATTGATGGAAGTACATCAAAATGTGACTTTTAATTTAATCAATTTGAAGAAGTTTTATCATAAGACAACTTATACTCTCTTAGATATTTTAATTATTTTAATTAGCTCAATATATTTCTTAGCTATCCATATATAGATGTGAAAAAATAATACTTGTTTTCTTTTTAAAATATTTTCCTCCATAAAGCATGCTACGGGTCTTTAAAAAAATAAAAAGCTGTCACTCGAGCGAAATTTACTCTATCAAATATATGTGCTTTCCAATAAAAATATCAACAAATAAAATATAATACAATACAAACTATTTGTTGATAAATATATAAAGTTCAGAGAGTTTCTTTTTCAGATTTCTTCCGCTCAAAACTCTTGTACTCTCCTAAGACCCCGAACGATCGCAGATTATGCTGCCTTTCACAAGGAAAAGCCGACTTTTGGGGGGTCAGGTCTCAGAGGCAAAAACTGTGCCCGTAGTCTTAAAGAATTTTTAATTGCTTTAAAAAGAAGTTTAATGCTTTCTTATTTATTTTTGCGGCCCGGCGGAAAGAAGGGGGTCGGTGGAGCCACCAAGCGGAAGTCTGGGGGCGAGGCGATGCCATAGACAAATTCCATTAAACTTTTGGTTCCTAAACTGTGTCAAAGTTTTGGCCGGGGAGTAGGCTTCCCTGGTCCGCTGGCTAAAGATAATTCACTGGAGAACGAGAGACGGAGACGGAGACTCAGAAGAAGCTCTCTGCGTAAAAGTTTTGGCGCAAAGTAAACTCAACTCCGAATGAAATGAAAATGCCACAGAGGCAGAGTCCAATAGGGTATAAGTAGCGGGTGGCAGGCGAAATCCCGGGCTTGAGCCCGGAGACTGCAGATTGAGGCTGGTGTTCTCGTTCTCGTTCTCGGCGAGCAATCAATTTCTGTTGACGTTGACAACAAGGCAAAAGTCCGGCTAAAGTTGGGGCTAAAAAAGAGCGGGGAGCCGGCGGGGGAAGATGAGATGAGACGCGACGGAGGCAACAAATCAAAGTCGATGCCGATGCGGATGCCAATGCCGATGCCTCTTAAGACGCCTGTCGAATTGTTCTGGACGCCGCCCCCTCCACAGCCCTCTGCCCTTGCCCCCCTGCAATATCTCAATCTTAAGTCTGCTGCGGTTGAAGTGTATTTAAAAGTTTGATTAGTTTTTAATGTTTGTACGGCAAGTTTTTCATGCTAATTTTTTTTTATTTTTAATTTCGCTTATTTTGTATAGAGCAGCTTGGTTGATTGGTTTTGTGATTGCATATATATGCATGTAAATAAATGCAAAATAAAAGTAATGAAAACATATTGCCAGGTCATAAATGAAAACCCACGTCTAGACACACTGTTGTCATATTAAACTATATTAATGAAATATGTAAATTATTTGGACTACAAAATATTAAAACATGAGTGAAATTCAAACTATATTTCCATGCTTTAATTTGACAGATACATTTGGTTTCTAGCGATGGCTTTAAGGCCTTTGCTTGTCTCTCTTCTTTTCCCTTAAACAGCTATTATATTTGTTTTAATCATAACCTCCAGGTGGGCAAAAATCGTTCATCTTCCATCTGCCACCTTTCAGCAGTGGAATTAAAATACATACAGGAAAGGAGCCCTCCTTCGGATGCAGCCATAAATTATGAATTATGAATGTCAAGGTGCCTATGTACGTGTGTGTGTGTGTCCTGGAGCCCTTGTGGCCGCCTTTCCTGTACTGCTCCTGCTCGTCCCTCGGGTCCAATAATGTTAAGAGGTCCTTGGTCCGGGAGGCGAGCGGCCTTGGGCCCAGTTAATAGAAACACTTTCTGTGTGCTGAAGTTATAAACATTTATGGCAGCTACTTAAAAATGTCAAGCAAAAAAATTATGATAATGATACGTGACATTTGAAAGCAATAACAATTTAGTTAGCACGCACTTTTTGATTACTCTTCTTCACCGCATCGCAGCCATTCATGGCAGGACCCTCTATACATGCGTAGCTTTGGCTTTCTTTCGTTTATTATTTATGCCTCTCGGTCCCATAAAATTGAAAAATTGCTTTAAAAAAAAAAGAATGCTCTCACATGTACCAAAATTAAATGCTTTCAAGGAGGAAGCCCCGCGCTTTATACGAGTATTTCCTATTTGAGTATAATAACAATCATCATAAAGCACACGTATATTTGCGCAATAACAGAAAGTTGTGTTCAGAGATATATAACAAGATGCAGAGTATAACGATATAGTCGACTATGAGATACCTGATGTCAAGCGATTTTAAGATTGTTAAGAAAAGTGCAAAAATATATATATTATAAATCTAAAAAACCAAAGGGAATAGGTTCTTGTAATTTTCATAATTATATATATATTTGTTAACAGTACTACATGAATTTAGATCTAACAATACAATTGACTTGTTTTTATATTACTTCAATAGGCTTTTCTATTTTTTGTTATCCATAAAACTACTGCTTTTATTTTAGAAAAGTATGTGAAAGTCTAATACTAATATTCAAATCAAGTTGGCCAAATCGAGCTATTAATTGTGGGTGAGTTAATTTTTCACAAAATTACCATGGTTACGAAATTAACAAAAAATACTGAAGAACTGGACTAGAATCCAGACCCAGATCCTCCGGGAAAAGCAAGCAAATAAAGCAGCAACCAGCAACCAGCAACCAGTAACCAGCGGCAGTGGCAGTGGCAACAACATGAACAGCAAAGCACACATCCTGTGTGTCAACTGAATAATTCGTTGCATGCACAAAAGGCATGCACTCACATCCGGCTTCCTGTCATTCTTTTTGCTTGCCAGAGACAGAAAGGGTTGCCTTTTGCCTTTTGCCGGGCGAGATGGGCCGAGAGAGAGTGGCCAAGCCTGCAATTTATGTCTATGTATTTGCTGTTGTTGTCTTTATGGCGTGTTTGGTATTTGTTGCAACTTTTGTTTTGAATTCCTGCGGCCTTGTCACACGGCTCCATGAGCTCGCAGTTAAATTTATGTTTCAGCACAGCACAGCGCACCGGCAACAATGAAGGGGCGAAACAGAGTTGCATGCATCCCAGGGATGGCGGCCAGTTCATAGGTCGCCTGGGAAGGCGACGCGTCGCCCGCTTTTGTAAAGCAGCGCATAATCCACTGATTGCTCCCAAGGTTCAGCTTTCAACAATGAAGGACACGGCACATACCCACGGAGAGCATGGAGAAGAGTGATGATGGGACAGGTGGCCTCAGGATGTGTTGCACATCGCTGCTGCAAGAACTCTCCTCCAAAACGGGTGTATTCGTTACTTTGTTTTTTGTTACATTGTGTAATGTAACATTCTATGTTTAATAATGCACTTATTAATACTTAACTGTACAATTTACAAGACACTATTTGAATTAACCTTTTTTCTATTACCTAACGGTCAGTATCATTAGGCAATATCGGAGTAAATCAAGTTAGACTGCAACCGTGGCAAAAAAAAATACATTTTTGATATATGCTGCGTGCGCAGCAGTAAAACAAGTATTTTTCGTAAAAGGACTCACCTGGAAACGAGGTGAAACAAGGCAGTAGAGTCAGAAATTGTTGTTGCTCTGCACACAGCATTTAAGTAAAATGAATTGCTTGCCATTTATTTTGGTTGCTTATCATATAAATTGCACTCGCTTGCCTGCAAGTCATTATTTGGCACATTTGCGCCCAATGACTGCACATTGTTTGTAGTCCTCCGCATTTTCCTTCAGCCAGCACAGCGTTAAATAGGAGTGACGAACCGGAAGCTTCCAGATACAACAACTGCTGACCCAGTGGAGTCCGAAGTCTTTTGCACTTGACTTCATCTTCGACCTCCTTACGGAGCACTGGGATCTGAGTCAAGGTTCGAGCATGCAACCAGAAGGTGCCCCTTGCATATAACACACCTGCAATTTTACACTGCATCCAATGCCTACTCAAAATACATTTTAAGATACTTTCCTCTTTATGGCAGCTTAATGTTCGATGAGGAAACCAGACTGAATTTGTTATTTTAAATAAAGTTGGTATACATATTTATGAATAGTAATTTATTTAAATCAAAATTTATCAGTAGTTATCAAACCAAGTTTGAAACAAATACATGTTTTCAATTAGCATTCGAACTCGGCGTTTTGTAAGCCTAAGAACAAATTTCATAAGCAAAAGTTCAAAGTGTTTAGCTTAAGGTGATAAGCATTGTATTTTTACTTTAAACTAGAGTAGATTATGTACATATATATAAGGTATCAGTAGGAATACATCTTCAAAAATATTGAGCAAGACTGTGAAGACCACTTGAACAAAAAATTTATCTTTTGTCATTTAACTTAAAAAATATGAAAAACAAATAAACAAAACAAAAAATACATTAAGGAAAATATATAAATATGATTATAAAATCATATAGATCCATATTAATTTACAGAAAAAAATAATACTAATACTGATTTAATTTTACTTCAAAAAAATTAAAACCATTAAAATACATTTGTTAAATAAATGTACATATTTACAAAAGCAGCATATTGAATTGATACAAAATTTTAATATTTAACACAAATAATTAACTATAACACATCAAATTTTTACATTTTAAATTAAAATAATTATTTACTTTGTTTTTATTTTATTTCAAGTAATACATACAATTTAACTATAAAGAAGTATATTTTCTTTTGTCTGCACATTTCTTCAACGTAAACAAATGTTGAAACTGTATTTTTGTCGTCCGAAAAGTTGCTATATAAACAAGCAGACGCTTCGACGAAATTCAAAACAAATCCAAATTCGACAATGGACATAAAGAGCTGTGTAAGTTTTTTTTACGATTTTTTTAGAAGCTTTGTTGATCTGATCTTTTGGCCCCTCTTGTGATTACCTTCCCCAGCTTCTCCTCCTATCGCTTCTGTTTGCCGGCGTTGCTGCCCGTCCGGCCCCAGACACGCCCACTACTTTGCCGCCCTGCACGCCTTGGTGCGCCGGACAGCCTCCACCACCACCAGGAGCCGTGAACTAGAGCCCCAATATGCCGTTTTGCAAAGTCATCTTATAATCAAAAACAAAAATAAAACACTTGAACAAAATTGTGTAGATTCTTTGTAGATTCTATTATTTTTCTTGTTTAGATTTAAGGGAATTTTTTATATATTTTTACCTAAAAACTTGGATTTAGCGGATTCTACAACGTTGAACGTTGGAAACGTACTGATCTTGTGGTGCTGCCTAAAAATATTTATTTATAAAATATGCAAAACTTTCATAAAATATTAAAGGATAAAATACAATTGTCAGAATTTTAATTATAAATATTCTTTTTTAATACTTGCGGATTTAAATTCCTAATAAAAATTTAAAAAATAAGAAAAATAGGAAATCAATTGGGATTTATACAAATATAAATAGTTTTTTATGTGATTTTCATTTTTTGTTCCTTAAGGCTAGCAATAATCTTTGGTATTGCTAAAATCTGTATTCTTGACATAAACAATACTTTTACACTTATGCATAAAATCTATGTAGAAATACTACATGTTATCGCTGTTACTGCTCACATATTGATTTAATCTTTAATCTGTGTTAAAGCAAACTGATGAACGAAAAACAAAAAGAATAATTCCTAAATTTGTTAATTTAACCCTAGATGGCTATCCTTATTTTTCCTACACTAAGGTTATGCTTCGTCGAATCGACGACGCCAATTTTAAAATAAGTATAACTTTTAAAGTATAAAGAAAATTGTAAATATTTTTTTGACATCGTTTTATTTATATTTTTAGCAACTCAAAATAAAAATATTATCTCAGTTTCTTAATTATAATGTACTTAAAAACTAAAAAATAATCAACAACCTTTTTTTATTTTTTTTTTAAATGGTCGCATTTTTTTTGGCTAAATTAGGAAACAAAAATCACAAATCGTTGCATTATTTCAGTCGCATCATAATATTAAGACCTAAAACTAAAAAATGACGTATAGTTGTATACAAAAAATTATTTTTTTATACAAGAGGCGCAAAGATCAATTTTGTGTTCTCCACAAAGGCTTTTTTCGCATGTTGTTTTAGTCATATGTGGCTTAAAGAAGCAAAAAGGGCACTTTAAAATTAATCTGGAATGGTTTTAATCATTATTTATATTTTGTTTAACAAATAAGACGTTTGAGGCATTTTTCCGAGTTAAAGAGAGAGAAGTAACTAGACTTAGCCTAGAAGAACTTAGTTTCTTAATTATTTCGCCCAAAATTGGATATTTTCACCGAAATCTTCAGTATTCCCATCAGATTCGTCCTCTTCAAGAAGGTTTTTAGTCGAAATCTTGTCTAAGCCATTGCCTTTACTTATTTACTAGGCCAATATTCTGCACAAGAATATATGAAACATTACCAAAAAGTCACACTAAAGTTATGCTTCGTCGTTTCGACGACGCGAATTTTCAAAAATCATACTTCCATTTAACTGTCGGA
>VNJS01013197.1:0-10450 GCA_008042575.1 Drosophila watanabei | reverse complement strand
ATATAGATCATTTGGGCCCCTTACCGAGTATAATTTCAAAGAGAAAGCATCTCCTAGTTGTTATTGATGCTTTTACTAAGTTTGTCAAACTCTTTTCGGTAAATACAACTAGTACAAGAGAAGCGAGAGATGCGTTGAGTAAATACTTTGATTTCTACAGTCAACGCCATAGGATCATATGGGATCGCGGTACTTGTTTTACGTCACTCGAGTTTACCACCTTTTGTCAAGAGCGAGACATTGAGCACATAAAAGTAGCTACTGGAGCACCTCAAGCTAACGGCCAGGTAGAGCGTGTAAACCGTGTGTTAACGCTTATGTAAGGGAAATTGTCAGAACCATTAAGTAAGTCCGATTGGTATAAGCTACTTAATAAAGTCGAATATGCAATTAATAACGCAGTACAAAGTAGCACTCAGGTAGCGCCTAGCGTCTTATTGTTTGGAGTAGTACAAAAGGGACCTATAGTGGATGAGCTTTCTGAGTACTTGGAGAATAAATTCAATGATGAACCTAGGGATCTGGTCAGAATCCGTGAGCATGCAACTGTCAATATTCAGAATTCCCAAAGGAGAAACGTAGATTTGTATAGTAGAAAGCATAGAGCTCCTCGAGAATATCAATTAATAAGAAGTTTGCTCCCAAGTACCGTGGGCCTTATAAGATAAGCCGTGTGTTCGATAATGATAGGTACGAAGTCGTTGATATTGATGATTGCCAGTTAACGCAATTGCCATTTTGAGGTGTTTTAGAACCTGCTAGACTAAAGCCTTGGATAAGTACTGTTAATGAAATTGTTGCCCTTTGTTTATAAAGATCGTGGTCGATCTGTAGTCAGGTCGGCCGAATGTAAATAGTTTAAATATATTATTAAAATTAGATAAGGTAACACTAAGAACTATCATATGTAAATATCGATAAGAGCATAAGCATACGATATATTGTAATCGACCAGATACGATCGAGAAGAGTACGACACTAATAAACGAGCACGAGGACGAGAAAGACGTGAAAATAAGAAATAAGAGAGTTTTACACTCCGTGCATTTTAACTCGATCTATGGTCGTGCTGGTTAAAGCGTTGATTAGCAATGTCAATGGGGGATCGATCCCTCGCGTTTTGTGTGTTTTTTTTAATAACTGTTTTTTTTTTTTTTTTAATTACATAAGCCGTAAAATTTAAACACTATTATTAAACAAAAAACATTTCCGTGCAATATTGTATTATAGTTTTGAATCGTTACTAACTAATTAAAAAATATATGTAAACTATATAGCACGTTAAAGCTTTTTCAGTATATTTTTTTAACGTTTCATTAATTAATTATTTAATTAATTTATTATTATATTATTAAAATTTTAAATGTATACATAAAAAAATTAAAAAAACACAAAAAATTGAATTATTAAAAAAAAAATTAATAAATATAAAAAAACTAAAAAAATATATAAAAAAATATAAAATTAAAAATTAATTTCGAAGCTAGAACTGTATACAGCACATCTACTGAATAAGCTTGCTCAAAAAAATCAAAGAATCTATTCAAATATACAGAACTAATAATTGTAAGAAAGGAGCAGGAATTTAAATTTAGTCCAGAGCTATACAGCATGCTTAACAATAAAGAAATCTAAAATAATTCCTAAGTTTTAAGTTGATTATGCAGGAACTTATTATATTAAATGTTCTAAAATAGAGGTCCAAAGGATTACAAAGGATATAGAGGTGTATTTGTTTGTATTGCAACAAAGGCAATACATTTGGAAGTCGTTAGCGACTTAACTACTGATGTTTTCTTAGCCTTCTTTCAGAAGGTTTATCGCAAGAAGAGGTAAATGTGCTATCATTTATTCCGATAATGGAAGAAATTATGTAGCCGCAGCTAGAAAATTGGACAGACAATTGACAAAAGCCATTAAAGAAAATTCCGCAGTTGCATAACAACTCGGGAAATAAGGGATTGAGTGCCATTCATTCCCCCGGCAGGACCTCACTGGGAGGCCGGGGTAAAATCTGTTAAATACAATCTTAAGCGGAAGCTTCACGTACGAGGAGATGTCAACCTTGTTATGCCAAATAGAAGGAATTTTGAACTCACGTCCTCTATATTTATAAGACAACGATATAAAAGACAATGAAGTTCTGACACCCGGACACTTTCTAATAGGACGACCACCTTTGGATGTAATTGAACCCATAGAGGAGAATGACAAAACAGGAAATCTAGAAAGGTGAAAGTAAATTCAAAAAATGAAAAGAGATTTTTGGATAAAATGGAAGGAGGACTATTTGCATACCCTACAACAGAGATACAAATGAAAAAAAAAGAATGTACCCAATATAGATATGGGACAAGTAGTGCTCGTATAGGATGAAAATTGTCATCCATCAAGGTGGCCGTTAGAAAAGGTCGTAGAAATACACAAAACAAAATATGAGAAAGTTCGTGTAGTAATAGTTAAAATACAAGATGAATGCATTTCTCGGCCAATCAGTAAGATTTGCCCTCTTATCGGCATACCGAAAATAATGAATATAAACTCAAAACAAGAAGGATATCAAGGGGTGGATCTAAAATATGCAAGCTGTGGTTATTAATGAGCTTGCTAATGTTGATTCTAATTTGTCAGCTATTTAATGCGGAGCCCTTATCAGCAAGCGCGCCAAAATATAAAATAGAAACAATGAATAAAACGTCAGCCATATATCTGGATCCAATGGGCGAAGTAGAAATTGTCACTTCTCCTTGGAATTTGATAGTTTTCTATAACATGCATGCTTATTTTAAAATGATATGCAAGGGGAATGCACTAGTAAATAAAATGAGGCAAGTATGTGATCAACTTCATGGTTTCGAAGATCAGCGTAACTTCGTGTTAGATAATACCTTAAAACAACTAAATGAGTTACAAGAAAATGTTGAAATTAGTTGCAATGTCCCCACTGTCATGTGAGAACTGTCATGTATATGTAAAAAGGGAGTCGAATCAGGAATGCGAACATGAGCACATCGCCGCGCGAGTCGCGATCAATAAATAGCATTATAATTATAAACTTTTAATTGATGCTTCGCCTTTTATTTTATATTCGGTCAGGCGGGATTTTCCCCTCATCAGGCTATGGGCCCAGAGCTTAGTTTTTCCTATGACTATGACACCTGGATGATCCAAATGCGCAGTGTGCTGACCCATGGAGAGGTCTGGAAGGTGAACCAGAACAGCGGCCAGATGGAGATGACGGAATATGGGACGGACTTGATCAGAAGGCTCTGGCTATGATTACGCTGAGCGTAAAGCATTCGCAGTTGAGTTATATTAGGAGCTGTACAACGGCTGCCAGCGCTTGGCAAAAAATGAAAGATGTCCATCAGCCTAGCGGTCCAGTGAGAAAGGTTTCTCTATACAAAAAATTATTCGGGATGCGTATGGCGGAAAATGACGATATTGCAGTGCATATAAATTCGTTCTGTTGGACAGTGGACAAACTCAATGAATGAAGGAAATTAAGTTAGGAGACGAACTAACGGCAATAATATTACTGTCGAGTTTAAGCAGAGAATACGAAAATTTCGTCATAGCCATGGAAACGCGGAAACATTACCCTTGTTAGATGTTTTGAAGGTCAAACTGCTTGCTGAAGGAGAGAGAAGAAACAGCGAAACCAGAGATAAAGCTGGAAATGAAAAGTCAGCTTTTCAGGCAAAGTCGCAATCGGAGAACACAAGGAGTAAAAGAAGAGAAAAATCAAACGTGAAGTGTTATAATTGCGGACAGCGAGGCCACTATAAAAATCAGTGTAAAGCATAAAGTAAAACGGATTGCCAAAAAAGAGAGAATACAAGAACAGATCATATACAGTAGAGCTTGTGTTGCACTGGAAGTCTTTTTATCAATTAGGTGGTGCAAGTGGAAGACATTATTTTGGCAGACAACAATGTAATGAGAGCAGTTGGTAAAGGTGACGTGATTGTAAAAACAAATCATTGCAATCTGACGTTGCGAATGTATTGCACGCTCCAGAAACAAAAGGAAATTTTATGTCTATCAATTGTGCAGTTTCTCGAGGATGTACCGTAACATTTCGCAAAGACTATGCGAATGTATACCAAGATGGAGAAGAAGTGTTGAGAGCGCAAAGAAAAAACAAGCTATTTATTTTCGAGAGCGAGCAGACCAGTGCAAGTTTGTGGCATAATCGATTTGGGCATTTAAATTATGCCAGCTTATCCGAGCTAGTAAAACAATCTATGGTGAGAGGCATTAACTGTGTTAATTTTTCAGAAGAAGTTTTACGCAGGATAAAAGCATTACGCATTAATGGAGCAATGGAGCAATAATGGCCGTAAGTTTGTTAATAAACGTTTTGACAATTTGCTTTAGGAAAACGGAATCGTAAGGCAGTTGACGGTCCCGCAGCAGAACGGCGTGGCAGAGCGAGCCAATAGAACCCTAGTAGAAATGGCCAGAAGTTTGCTTGTTCACTTAGGAATGCCGGAGAGCCTTTGGGCAGAGGCTGTTATGACAGCTTGTTACATCAGAAATCGGTCGCCAACTGCAGCTCTCGTCAGAATTACTCCTTATGAGGCGTGGAGTGGCAAAAATGCGAATTTTTCAATTGTTGGCGGTGGGGCTAGACAAAGGTCACCGTGGAAAATGTAACGCCAAAGGAAAAGAATATCGATTCGTTGGATATTCCCTAGAATAAAAAGGGAACAGGTTGTACGATCAGCAGACGCAGCAGGTCGTTGTTAAACGCCACGTATTATTTAACGAAATTTAAAACTTCTGCAGCTGGAAATTAAAAAATCTTAGGCTCGTCTCCTAAGATTTTTGAATTTCCAGCTGCAGAAGTGTCATCGAGGGAATCTGAAGATATACTCAAAGTAGAATGGCAGCGTGAAAAGGACGAGCAGTCAGAAGATGATAAAACCGAAGTGTCCAGAGAGAACCCCAGCGCAGATCGATCAGAAGGAGGCACAGATCGTAACCAGCAGGATGAGTTGGGGGTGTCACCGGCAGGAGAGGCAATGAGAATCGGGCCAGGGAGGCCAAGAATAATTTGGACCGGCAAGTCAGAGCGACCAAGGAAGGAGTTTAATGTTATTAATGCCATGGTCAAATCCGAAATTCCACTCCCGCAAAGCTGTGAAGAAGCGCTACACAGTCAGCAAGCTACATTTTGGAAGGCAGCCATAAAGTCGGAGTATGACGCGCTCGTGGCAAATAATACATGGATGCTTTGTAATTTGCCAAAAGGAGAAAAAGCTATAGGATGTTGTTGGGTTTATACCAACAAAAGGGATGGAGAAGGCAATCCCGAGCGTTATAAAGCCCGTTTGGTAGCGAAGGGTTGCTCGCAGAAATTCTGAGTCAACTATGGAGAAACATTCTCACCAGTATGCCGATACGAAACTATTCGCCCTGTGTTGGCGATATCAGTGGAGCTAAAGATGTACCTACACCAAATGGTTGTATGCACTGCCTACCCCAATAGTCATTTGAGCGAGACCGTGTACATGAAGCAGCCCAAGAATTTCGACGGCGAAGCGTGAAACGACAAGGTTCTGAGGCTCAATAAGGCGATATATGGATTAAAACAGGTAGGCCGAGAGCGGAACGCCACTCTGGATGTAGCACTTCGAGATATCGGATTCGTGCCCTGCCAATACGAAGCGTGTTTGTACAAACAGGACATAAAACGGAACTTGTGTCTTGTACTAATTTATGTTGACGATCTTCTAATAGCGTGCCATAGCAGAGTGGATCTTATGCAGGTCAAGTCTAAGATAGCGTCGGGATTTGAATGCGTCGGCCAGCTGAGTACGTCTTTGGGCATGCAGATAGAACGTGAAGACGAGTTGGGCAGGATACAGATGAACCAGACGTTGTAAATCAAGGATACGCTGCAGCGACACGGCCTGAAGCAGTACAGGCCGACAGCGACACCCTTAGACGCAGGATTTCAGGTAGTGTGTGACAACGAACATTGTGTTACTCAGGATTCAACTGAATATCAATTAGCCATAGGAGAGTTAATGTGGATTGCGTTAACATCAAGACCAGATATCTACCACTCAGCTGTGAAGCAGGCGCAGCGAATTAAAAACCCGCATAGCGAACATGTGTTGGCCATGAAACATGTGATGCGGTATTTGGCAGGAACGGCCACCAACAAATTAAGCTATGGTTTTAGAGGTTCGCCATTGGTAGGCTACGTTGATGCCGACTGGGCAGGAGATGTCAGCCACCGACTGTCGTACACGGGATATGTTTTCTTTTTATCAGGAGGCCCTATCTCTTGGAAGACGGAAAAGCAAAACAGTGTCCCCTTGAGCAGCACGGATACATGGCGCTCTCATCAGCTGTAAAAGAGGCGCTTCAATTAAGGCGTTTAATCATCGAGATCGGTTGCGGAAGGAAGGATACCCCAACAATCAGCCATGGAGATAACCTTAGCGCTCAGAATTTGGCCAGAAACCCGGTTTACCATGCGCGGTCAAAGCATATTGATATCAGGTATCATTTCATTAGGGAAGTTATCCAGAATGGCGACGTTGTATTAAAATATGTACCAACTAACAATATGATAGCCGATATGCTAACAAAGAATTTGTCAAAAAATAAACATGAGAAGTTGATTAAGCTTATGAATATCATGTAAAATGGTAACATTGAGCAGAGGTGTTGAAATTAGTTGCAATGTTCCCATTTACCAGCCAATGTTAAAAGAATGTTAGAGATTCTGTTACTCTAACATTCTTTTAACAAAACATATGTAAACATATGTGAGAGAGAGAACTGTCATGTATATGTAAAAAGGGAGTCGAATCAAGAATGCGAACATGAGCACATTGCCGCGCGAGTCGCGATCAATAAATAGCATTATAATTATAAAATTTAAATTGATGCTTCTCCCCTCATCAGAAAACAATAAATTCTTTATGGCTCATAGCCACAAAAGAATGAAACGCGCTCCGTTAGAATTCATGGGGGCTTAGATAGGGTGCAAATAGAGCAAAATATGAGAAAGTTGTTAGATAATCAACACAATCTCAACGAACTTGGCAAAAAAACAACTGTCCATAGTAGATTCAACGACTAATATTTTGCAAAAGACAAATAAGTAAGTAAATGATAATTTTAAAAATATGAATAAACGAATCGAAAATATGACAGCTTTACTGCAACAAAATTAGAAGGAGTCTATAAATTTCGTTATGATGACAAAGCAGTGACCAGCTTAATTGAGGATTGTGAAAAAACACAAGCAGGTATAATAAGCTTATTGATTGACATAAATCATGGCCGGCTTAATACTAACATTATTAGGCCTGGTCAATTAAAAGAGGAAATAACGAAAATTAAAGACACTAGTGTTACCAGGGAAAAGAACTCTCTTAACAGCTAGGGGTCTTTTTGTTGACAAAAAATTGATAATTATTGCTAAGATCCCTTTATTTAGCATACTTCCAGTTCCAGTTTGGTCAGAAGAAAGCTTGCTCATGGTGCATTTGAATTCAGAATATTTAGTGTACAATTTAGAGATAGATTCATACCATTTAATGACACCAAACACCTTGAACAATTGTAAACAGTGGCAGACTTAGAAAAGAGTATGCGAAGGAAATTGGTCATGGAGTAATGCGAATGACCTAGCGTGTGAACTAAGGCCACTAAAACCAGGTAGACCAGCTAATTGTGTATATTCGTATTATTTTTTTTTGCTATCATATCCCTGTCTACAGTTATTAGTTCTGTTACGCTCTTGTTCATCTTAACACAAAACCCATGCCCATTTCTCATGAGCCTGCCGGTCAAATAGTAGACACAGTATGTTAAGATGGACAACGCTCAATGAGTGTGCTTTTTACAAAATTAATTGGAGCCCCACATGGGGCCAGCCCGATGCCTGATTAAGCAGCTGTCGTTTGACAGCAGAGCTTCCCGTGAATAAACAATCCATCCATTTTTAACTTCAGTTAGGTATTTCATTTTTCTTCCTGGAATTTATGGTCTTTGGGTAGATTCGGAGCCATACCGATGCTTTAATATGTTTCTTTCATCAGTTCAATTTTATTCCAACATTATAGTTAAAAAAAAAACATTTAAATTTGAGTAACTGATTCTTAGGAATTATGGTACTGATTTAAAGTCGGTCCTATACCAGGATTTCACTATTCAAACATTTCCTTCTTATCATTTAGGATTAAGATTTTCTCTAGCTGGATAGATTCGACTAGTTACCCTGCTAATTCATAAATCAACAACACAACACAACAATAAAACATGAACAAATCACACATACTACTCAGGGTATGCATATCTTTGATAGCAGGACGTTATCGCTTATCTTCGATCGCAGTATTTTATCGCTTTTCGCTTACCTTTGATCGCAGAATCTTATCGCTTTTCGTTTACCCTTAATCGCAGGTTCTTATCCTTTTCTTCTCGCTTGATCTTATATCTTGTCTTATAGTCCCATTCCACTGGTACATATTTGAATGTATGAATGTCAGTTGATTCCATTGCTACATTTACATTATTCGGCTACATGTGAATTGCCTCGTTCATTTGAAGTTTGTGGAGCAAATAAAAATAAATTTTATTTTGAACAAAATGAGTGAATCGGGGGAAAGTAGCGATTATGAACAGGATCTGTGGAATGCTGTCCTGGCAGTTTCATGTTTAGAGGACGAGGAAGAAGAGCTCATGGAACTCTACAATGTAATAGCTGAGGAAATTCCAGTGCCACCTCGTAAGAAGAAACGCCATTCCCCACGAGTCTGGGCTGTTGTAAGTAACAAAGAGTAATAATTCATGATGAATACTGCATCTATCCTAAATTACAGCCGCGTTATGGTTGTTTTTGGGAACGGGATGTGCCCCAAAACTCTGATGCATTCTTTAAGGACAGCTTTCGTGTTGGGCGAGAGCATTTTAACCATTTAGTAAATGAATTACAGGCGCTCACAAAAAAGGACACAAATTTTAGGAACGCCATCCCATTAGCAAAGCGTATCGCTATAGCCTTGTACACGCTGGGATCTTCGGCGGAGTACCGAACTATTGGCAGGCTTTTTGGTGTTTCATGCTCGATGGTGGGAAAAATTGTACACGAATTTTGTGTAGAAACATACCGGGTGTTTGCCCCAAAGTATTTGCCTCGAGACTTCCTAACACAAGAGAAGGTGCTAGAGTGTGTTAAGGGATTTGAAGCGCTTGGTTTTCCTCAATGCTTTGGAGCAGTGGGTAAGAAAATATCTAAATACTGTTTAAAATGAAATAAAGTTAAAAGTAATCTTGCAGATGGGAGCCATATTGAGGTTCATCCAAAAGCATCTGAAGCAGTTGATTATTACAACTATAAGGGTTGGTATTCAACTATTTTATTTGCATTGGTTGACCATAGGTAAGCATGAATAAAGCATTTTCTTTGTGAATTTTTTTATTAGTATACCTAATCTCGAATAGGTACCGCATTCTCTATGTCAACGCGGGGTGTCCAGGTCGATGCCACGACTCACAACTGTATGAGTGTTGCACCCTGAAGCAGATTGTGGACTCTACAGATATATTCCAGGCTAACTCCAAGTCCTTGGCTGGGATTGATGTGCCTGTGGTTCTACTGGGGGATTCCGCATTTAGATTTTCTTCAACACTTATGAAGCCATACCCCTTTAATATAGCTGCAAATGAGGACGAAAAATTATTCAATTATGCCCTCTCTAAGGCAAGGAGAGTTGTTGAAAACGCATTCGGCCAACTGAAGTCCCGTTTTCGCAGGATTGGCAAAGGTCTTGATAATAGATGTGACAAAACATCAAATATTATCCTGACCTGTTGCGTTCTTCACAACTTTCTTAATGAAAACAACAGCGATATTTTGGAGACCTGGAAAGACCTTGAAGAAAATCTACCACAACCCGAACAAACTAATTCTTCGAATGACAACGATGTTTTATTATTGTTGTTATTATTATTATTATTGTGGACTATTTTGTGTGTGTTTTGCCTTAGCTCGCTCCAGAGTTTTCTCCATCCGTTCAAGTAGTTTCAAACGCCGCTCACCCGATTCTTGAATGTTTTTAGCGATGTTTATAAGCGCATCTGTCCGTCGATTGGTCGCATCCACCATAGCGACTTCGAAAGGTGTCATATCTGCTTTACGATGCTTTCCATTCTGCGTGGATGTTGACGGTAACTCATCCAGATCGTCAATGTTTATTATAACGGACGGTGAGTTGTCAACTACAGCATTGGCTTCACTTATAGGAAAGGAGTTTACTATAGGATCGGCATCTGCAAAAGATTATATTTATTTTATGTATATTGCAAAACAACATGTATTTACCTGTGCTTTGGTGAATAAACTTTGCAACATTTATGGACTTAATATTCCCTATTATTCGATGCACTTGATGGAAGTGCACCCATTTCGAAGGTGCTCCCC
>VNJS01013195.1:0-21586 GCA_008042575.1 Drosophila watanabei | reverse complement strand
AATTAGAGCTCCAGCGACGATTAAAATCATATAAAGTGGTGCTCTCCTAATGGCTAATTGATTCCCCAGTGTAATGCTAATTCCAAAGCTCAGACCGAAATCATAATTGTCGCCTTACGGGACACGAAGGCTGGAACAACTCCAATCAACCGGCCCGGCAGCAGTAACAACATTGAACAAAAGTTTTCTCTTTCGAAACACATTTGTAACTGAATATGAAAATGTCATATGTAAATTCACGAGGCAAAGGCAAAAGCATAAAAGCAGAAATGGAATAGAAACAGAGCCATGAATGGATCCTCCTTATATGTACTACGGATTCGGAATGTACGGGCTTTTGTTGGCATTTTCATGCAGATTTCCATTCTCAGTTGCCATTTTGCCGTGCGGCCTGGAACCTTTTCTGTAATCAATAGCTGGGAACTCGGGCTAGTCCGGCTGCGTTATCCATGTCACTCAATTATGGCAACAATTGGTAAATCCACTTCATTCTAATTCCGAATTCGCCAACCGAGTGACAAGCCATGTCCTTGCTCCGTTCGCCTCTCCTTTCCTCTCCCCTCCTCCTCTATCATCTCTGAAATGCAAATTCAAAATCAATTGTCCCTCGGCTGCCGCCCCTCGCCAATCGATTTGTTCGATGTTCGGGGGATTTCCTAGCTGATTTGCATACATTTCCAAAGTGCGCGCGTGCGCAGTCGCGTTAAGGTCCTGAAATGGTAACATAACCCTCCTCCTCGACGCCGGAAGTGCAGGTCCATTTGCATAACACTAGCTATCGAGGCTGGTGATCCGATGCCGAATGGTGAACCCGAGGCTCTGCTGTGCCAAAATTATGCAAAGGGCTCGGCGTGCCAATATTTTACAGCAATAATTTATGCAAATTACGATTCGCAAGGGTCTCTTTCGTGCGCCTGCGCAGCGGATGTTACATGTCGCCTTCTTCGAATGGAAAACGCTTTTAAGGGTTTGCCTAGGTTCGGCATTTCTGCGAACGTTTTTTTTATATGCAAATTTTTTTAGCGATGGCTCTACGCTTTTTTGGCATTTTTAATTGTGTTTTTTGACATGATTGTAATGCAGATTTTTTTGCTCGATTGTAATTTTAATTTTGAAAAAATTGCGGATTTTATTTTTTGCAATTGAATGGATTTCATTCGATTATTTGAGGAGCGGGAAGACAGCTGCTCCAGTTCACGATCGCGCCATTTCCTTGGAATAATTTGTATTTGCCATTTTGCTGAAAAACAAATTTTGTCGCAAACAATTTGCATAATTCCTCGATGCGGACTATGTCTTTTGTACATTTTAGGATTTGATTATATTTATGGAAATTGTTATTATTAGTGTGAGAAAGTTTCGAATGGGAACAGTTTCTGGAAATATTCTCTGAGATGAGGAAATGTATGTACATTTTACTAATATTATAAAAATATATAAATTTAAGACGCTACCTTTGTAAAATCTTTCTAACGTGATAATATTGTGAGCTATAATTTTATTATTTGTTGAAATGAAGGCATAAACTTTCCTTCCTAGAGTAGAACTAGCTTTAAATGTGAATCTAAATAGTATTTAATGGCATCTAACAAATAAACTCTTTATAATATTTTCGAAAAACAATTGAACAACAAAAAAAACCCCAACTTTTAAATGTTAAACAAATACAAATATAGCAAAATGAAACAATTACTGTTATTATCACTAGATGTATAGCTCTAACTAAAAAAGTAACGTTTTTTCGCTAATGAGAAACATTTTCATTTAGTCGTTTAGATAAATATCCTTTTTGTATCCTTTTTTTTTCTGCAAATTTCCCCTAAAAGATAATGTCCAAATTCCCTTGCTGCTTAAAGTTTCTCCATCTCTTTCGATACCGTATTGGTAAGGGGAGATTCCTTTACAACGGTCCTTTTGCTCTCTTGCATTCTGTAGCATTTTTTACTTAAAAAACCTCTCTTTTGTAGATAAATTTACATTAACGCTGGCGTTTTATTGGTCGAGAAAAAGCGAGCGAAGAAAACACGGGATTCAGACCGAAAAACAAGCTGCCTGAGCTGCGAGTTTCCCAAGCAGAGAGCATTTTCCGGCGAAAGGGTCGTTAAAAAACAGGGGGTTGGTTGAACCACCACCACCACCGTTTGTTTGGTTCGTTTTTTAAGAGAGCCGAAGACTCGATGAGATCGGTTTTTTAAGAGATTGGCGGAGAGGGTTGCAGAGATGAATTCAGCAATTTTTGCTATATTAGCTGGAGGCCGCGGAAGAGTTGAGCCAGTTTGAGCCTCGCAGCCGAACTTCGAGGATCGATCGTGCAAGACAAAGTCGAGAAATCTGAGTGCTGAGTGTTGCAAAAAGAAAAGAAGAAAATCTTAAAGAAATTAAGAATCTGCAAGGATTCTTTGAACTTTTTAACCAATCGTGCTGTGCCGTGTTGTGCTTTACACAAAATGTCCAATCAAATGGAATTTATTATGCAGCTCTACATGATGAACTTGCTGCAGCAGCAGCAGCAGTTGCAGCAGCAACAGCAACAACAGCAGTCGCTCGCTGGATACACTTACACACAAAACGAGGATATTTCCAGCAGCACTTGCCTGCAGCAACATCAGCAGCAGCCAGACGAGCATCCGCAGCAATATCAGCAGCAGCAGCAGCCAGAACTCGTCAAGACAAGAACGCACAAACGAATTAGCTCGCAAAACACCAACTGTAGTAGTAGCCGTAGTTGTAGTCCCAATAGTAATTTGATTGCTTTACAACAACAACAACCACATTACACAGCAGCCACGCCCCCAACACCTAACACCCACAACAACAATCTGGTTGGCCAAATGTTGCTAAACTCACTGCCGCCACTGACCCAGTACATGTTGCAGCAACACCAGCAACAGCAGCAGCAGCAGCATTTGTTGGCAACGTCGAACCTCCTACTAACACCAAAAAATACGCCCAACAATTCATTGGCCTCGAATGTCGAGCAGTTTACCACAAATAATTTTCTGCAATCTTCCACAGTGACATCCACGCCAATCGAGAAGCCAGCAACACCACCAGCAGTCTCGACATCCTTAGCAGCAGCAACAGCAGTAGCAGCGGCAGGATCTGCTGCGTGTGAAGGCAACCTTTCGGCGGTCACAGTCAAGTTTGAGCAGCAATTCGCCGATGACGACGAGAACGATGACAAGCCGCTGTCCAGCCTCAACAGCTGCAGCTCCTCGGGCATGGCCAGCAACAGCACCTACGCCACCAATGCCAGTTCCGAGAAGCTGCTCCTGCTGTCGGGCGTCCATCCGCTGGAGTCAACCTCCGAGAGCGTTGACTCGCCCAGCATGGTAAGTGATCCAATGCATAGATTCAAGGTCACCCATTGGTTGTTTCCGCATTCCATAGAAATTCATTTGGTCAATTAGGCATACTTTTAATTCATTCCAAAATTCAGAACACAATCTGTGAGACTTAGTTTTTTGTGCTTTTATAATGTTTAAAACTTAAATATTCAATTTCTCTTATGTTCTTCCCCATTTTACTTCGATTTCCCTTATTAATTTTTTGGGTGGTATATCCCACGCTCTGTCCGTGTAATTTGAGAGACAAACATGAAACGATCGTGATCTTCGAGCTTTGAGTGTGAGAGTAAATAGAAAAAGATCGCGGGATTCCAAAGAAAACAAACAGCTGTGTCGGCAACGCGTGGGTTCCCAGTTCCCTCGATCGCTGACCAGCTGTGGGCACCAGGCTGTCTGACAGACCAAGTGACTTAGCTGAGAATATGTAATATTAATATGTAATCCCTTTTCGTTTGCCCCTTCTTATGCAGTACACGCCCGTGAAGCAGCCGGCGGACTCATCGTACAACATCATCACGCCCGTCGAAAGCGAACTGACCCCCATAACACCCAACACCCCCATCCACCAGACCCAGACCACGTCCCTACTGACGCCCCCCTCCAGCGAACAGAGCAAGAGCCTGGTGAGCCTCTCGGCCACCGGCCTGGATGCACTCCTCCAGAGCGAGGAGAGTCTGAAGAATCTGCGCAAGGTTTCCTCCTATCTGGAGTGCGATAACGGACTGTGCCGGCAGGAGAATCTGCGGGAGCACTTCCACTGCCACGAGGAGCCCTGCCAGGGCAAGATCCTCAGCAAGAAGGACGACATCATCCGGCATCTGAAGTGGCACAAGAAGCGCAAGGAGAGCCTTAAGCTCGGCTTTGCCCGCTTCTCATCGGCGGATGACTGCGCTCCGGCCTACGGAGAGGGATGCGCCTACAACTGGAAGCAGACGCACTACCACTGCGTCTACGAGCACTGCCCCAAGGTGTATGTGAGCACCAGCGATGTTCAGATGCATGCCAACTTCCATCGCAAGGACTCCGAGATCGTGAACGAAGGTTTCCGACGGTTTCGGGCGCACGAGAACTGCCGCATCGAGGATTGCCCCTTTTTCGGCAAGAAGATATCCCACTACCACTGCTGTCGTGAGGGGTGCAATCACACCTTCAAGAACAAGGCTGATATGGGTAAGTCCATTCACCACTTATAAATTAATGGGGTCCAAACTTAGTAAACTCACTATTTCGATGGTAATTAACCGTGCTAAATCATCTTCATTACCTATCTTCATTACAAAGCGTTTATTTTCTTTCAAAAACCTTAAAATAACATATCTTGAATGGTAATTATTAAACTTACCCCGCTAATTGAAAATCCTAATAAGTGAGTGTTTCATCAGCATTCATTCAGGATCTTTTCAATACTGTACTTCTATTATGGTTAAACTTTAGTTGTTATCTACTTGAAATTGCAATATGTATTAAATAAATTTCCCTTTAACAATCATATAATTTTCGCATTAGACAAGCACAAGACCTACCATCTGAAGGACCATCAGCTGAAGATGGACGGCTTCAAAAAAATCCTGAAGACCGAGCTGTGTCCCTTTGAGGCCTGCAAGTTCTCCACCGTCTGCAATCACATCCACTGCGTCCGCGAAGGCTGCGACTACATCCTGCACTCCAGCAGCCAGATGATCAGTCACAAGCGCAAGCACGACCGCCAGGATGGCGAGCAGGCCTACCAGCAGTTCAAGTGTAAGCAGGATGATGCGGGGGAGTCTTCGCTGGACGCCATTCCTCTCCAGCAACCTCTTGCCGTGTCTCAGTCTCAAATGGGCCAGGCGTGTAGTGGCAGCAACACCTCTACTCCACTCTCATCCCTCTCCGCCGAGCACTTCCTGTCCCGCAAACGTGGCAGGCCTCCCAAGAAAATTGTGAGTATCCTTGACACGGGTCTAACCTGAAAATCTCTGAAATCTTCAGAGCTAATATATGTGTATTGATATTTCCCCAACTAAAAAATATATTTATATTTATATTTGCAGCAACTGCCCGCTGATGCTCAGGAGTCCGAAACCAAGCGTGTCAAGGTCGAGAACGAGTCCTCCAACCCGCCTTCGCTGCTTCTGCCCCCGTCTCAGCCCGTTACCGTAGCCCACCCGATGGCCAATGGACTGTTCCCTGGTCTGCTGCCCGCCGCGGCTGCTCCTGGAGTGGACTCCACTGCCCCCAGCAACTTCCAGCTTACCCACCTGATGGCCCTCTTCCAGCTGCAGAACCCGCTCTTCTACCAGAACCTCTATCCCGGAGTGACCCAGCAGAACCCGACCGTTCTGGGGAACCTGGCAGCGCTCAGTGCCGCTTCAGCAGCAGCGGCGGCGGCAGCGGCGGCGAGTGGTGTCCAGCAGCCTAAGGCGGAGTTTAGCTTTAAGCCCGAGTTCAAGGAGTAGAAAGGATGTCTGTCCCCAGGGTAGTTTTTAAGTGGCAAGATGGACAAACGGACTATACAACACGCCTCTTTAGCTGGGTTCTTTCGGGGCATAGGGCGGGACCAGGACATGACATCCTTCTTCCCTTCATAAAAGCCAACTCAGCCGCACTTTGCGGGCTTCTCAAGTCCTGAAGCAAAGTGCTGCTGAATTGGCTTTTTCTTAGATCACCTTTTTCGAGTGCCACATTAATTTCTAAAATTTTCAGCCATCTTTAATAAATAAAAGAAGAAGTTCTTCGACTTTAGTTTGACTAAATCTGTGATGTTTCCTTAGGCTTGTCTCCTCTTCAAATCAATAGGCCGGACATAGGGTAGATAATAAGCACATAAAATAGCAATATAATAATTCCATTGTGTGATATACTTACAAATAATATATACATAGGTGGTTATTTTCGCGTTTTAAAATTAAGAAGACAATGTTATAATAAAAATTTAGTGAAGTCTATTTTTTTTTCTTTTATGACTAAGAGAGATCCCCTTAATTGGATGAATTATGCTAAATATCAACAATGAATATTTAAATTAAAAACACAAATCGTTATAATTGGAAATAATTTTAGTTAACTTTATCATTGGGGGGGGGGGGGTTGATTAACAAAAAAATATAAAAAATGAATCAACTGAAATAATTGACTGGGAATGCGGAATGCTGAGTGTCATTTCAGCAAATCTAAGGTGAATATGTACTGTCAGTATGATTTTATATTCTTGATCGGCGTCACCAGCCAAAACTATTTAACCATGTTCGGCTTTCAATTTCTCCAATAAAAAACTGAGACTATTAGCTAAAGATGTCAAATTTAGTGACAACATTTGTATCTGTTGAACGCTGATTAAGTTCGTTTTAAAAATTTGATCATGTTCACCTATAAAAATCATGTAAAAAAATTGGAAAAATGGTTTAAAATAAAAATGTGAATTGATTAGACATGTGCGATCGACAATCAAGTTTCTATGTATATTGAACCTCTGCAGTGGGTATTGCTATATATGTATATGTACCCAGCAACATTTACTATATTTTAGTTGCTCAACATGAAAAAAAAATTCTTTTGCGCTCAGATCTTTTTAATATAAGTGTATAAATAATTATACAAAATAATTTAGCCATATCCATATTCCTTTTAATTTCCCCACAATGCTTTGGGTACCGGATTAAGCTTTCGGTCACATTCCACTATAGCTTACCTACTTGTTCAATTTTTTTAGTTTTTTAAGTACATATGCGAATTTTTTAACTCATAGGTCATGGAACACATACGGATATAAGAAGGAGGAGGAAAAGATAAACTCTAAAAATGGCTGTTAAAAAAATATATATACACTAAATAAAGGTAAAGAATGCTTAATAATTCAGCCTTCGTTTAGGTACCCAAAATCCCTTTCACTTCCGCTTCGTTTGCAGAATATTCACTTTGTTTGTTTTATGCCGACAAGAACATATGAACATATAAAGAGTTGTAGCATGACCATTCATCTCGGTGGAAATCTAGAAAATTTTAATTTCCAGTAAGTAAACGTTTTAATTTATTAGAGCCTAGCAAGATTGCTGTGCTATCCCCTTGAAAAGGTGAGCAGATGCAGGAAGCGCCCATAAAGGATATAATATACAAAATCCAAATTGATTAAATAATCTTTGACTTTATTATTGTTTTCATGTAATTTTGTTGATTTACTCATATTCTAACACAAATCAGCTACACAAACTCCGGACGCATGAGAAAAGCGGACCCGATTAAGCAATACGTAATAAGTACTTAACACAGAAGCAATTATTATTTTTATTTTGCCTTATTTGGCTGTTCATATTCGATAAGCACGTAAACAATCAATACAATCCAAGTACCATAATTATAAGTATAATGAAAGAGATTTTCAGAAATTTGTTTCCTATTTAAGAACAATGTACAAGCATGTGTCATCGGAATTGATTTTATACATTAGGTTTCTGACTCTAGTTTACATACATTGCAAAGCATAACCCTGGGAGAAATGTACAAATATACAACTAAACTAAGTATAATAGTGTTATAACTAAATGGTCTCTTAAACAAAAGAAACACGAAAATCAACAAGTACAAGCTAATAAGTAAATTCGTTAAGTATTAGGTCAATGGTAAGAGGGGAGAAACTAAAACAAGCTTAACTTTCTGTGACTTTGCTATTCTGTGTCTTCTTTATAGGTGGTGCCTAAGTTTATAAGCTTCGAGTTTGATAAAAAACCTTGAAAAAGCATTATCCAATTCCACATCTTATAAGCATATAGACTCGCCATATATTCTTATGGATCATTTATAACGATTGCGTAACTTTGGGAGCAATATATTTATATGGCAACATTTTGTGCGCGCCTCGAAAATGAAGTTCTTAGTTGTATCTTATAGGCTGGAGCTAATGGTATCTAAGCCGCAACATAGGAGGTTATGAGTAGCGTGGGGGTTCGGGCTCGGGGCTCAGTGTTCAGGGTTCTCTCAAACTGTAATGATCTTGCCCTAATCGCGATAGAGTCCACGGAGCAGCTTGCCAATGAATCAGAACCGTTAGCTGCGACCGGTGGCCGCTGCGGCTGCCTGCGGCGGCGCCAATTCCACGGGCACCGGAGCCACTCCCACCATTGTTGACTCCGTGCTGGACTGATGCTGCACACCGCCCATCGCAATGGCACGCATGTGATGCACGGGACGAATGGACTTGAGCTGCGTGGTTCCCTTGAAGCGGACGTTTACATCGCCCCCGACCATGCTAAGCGGATGCATGGCCTGCGGCTCCTCCTTGGGCTCCTCCCGCGGCAGCATAGCAGCCGTTGTCATTGCCGGCGGCACCTGCTCCATATGCGCCGGCGAGGGTGCCGTGGTAATGGCAACGCCATAACTCTGGCGCTGCGCCAGCGGCGAAAGCGCCGGTGGTGTTGTCCGGTAACCCATGCGACTGAATATGCTGCTGCCGCTGCTGTTGCTCGCAGTGCTGGGCGGACTGAGGGGTGTTCCCACGCCAGAGTCCACCTCCAGAGGACTCTTGATGTTCGCCACGAACTTATCCACATGCTCAGGGAGCTTCAGCTCATTCAACTTGGTTTGCATAACGGTCTGGGCGCTGGCGCTGTCCAGAAGACGATTGGGTCGCGACGGTGGCGTCGGGGATGACGCCGACTCGCTGGTATTGGAGGACTGGAGGCCGTTGAGGCGGTGCTGCTGCTGCTGCTGGCGCAACTGTTCAAAAAAAGGTGTCTTCTCCTTCTTCTGCTTTTGTGGCGAACCATGTTCGTCTCTTTCTGTCAGTTCTTCGAGGACCTTGAGTGGAAACCCCAAGTGACTGTTGACAGAAACGGACTTGCCGATCTTGCGCTCGGCAAAGATGGGTTTGCGTCGCTGGCGCTCCAGGTCGTCCAGCTGCTGGAGCATGCGCCTCACCTCATTCGGCAGCTCCAAATCGGGATTGTGCTCTACCAGCTGGCCGACGTAGCGGCCAAGGGTCTGGATGGTCAGCTCCAGAGACTGCACCTGTGACTGCAGCGAGGTTATTTGAGCCTGTTGCGAGGAGCGCGTGGTCTCCAACTGGGCGATCGAGGATTGGGCAAACTGCAACTGCTGCTCCAGATGCTGGTTCTGGGACTTCTCTCTGTTCAGCATTTCTAGGTGATGGTTGGTGGTGGTAATCTCCTCCTGCAGTACATTGTACTCCACGTTGTACTCGGCCAGCTGCTTTCCAATGTCCATGGCGAAGACCAGCTTCATGATTTGCTCCATACAGCCGGCCTCTATCTTAGGCACCACCGTCTTCAGGTAGTCCATGATCTCCTCAAAGTTATCCTTGGCCAGCAACTGCTGCTTGTGCACGGACAGCAAGGCGATGGCGAACTTGAAGATAACGTCGGAGGACTCCAGGAAGAGCAGATCGAATACGCGGGCCACAAAGCCAAGCGGAAACTGCGAGCTGAAGACGGTGAGAATCCAGGGGGCCGCATACAGGGTGGGCGACACATCGTTCTGATCGAGCCACACGTACAGGTCTGGCAGATGATCCTTGACCAGGCGGGACAGCTGGTAGAGCTGCAGCTGGAACTTCTTCATGTCGGGCAGGTATTTGGTGCGCATGTTCCGACGGAACATCAAGTGTTTCAGCAGTTGAAACGCATTTGCCTCGTCGCACTGATAAGAAAAATAACAATTAATTAAATAATAATAACAGTTAATACTTATAAATAAATACTTATTTAAACTTACGTGAAGGAGTAAAACGCCGCAGATAAAGCCGAGACCCTGACAATAGCCCAACTCTGGATCGAGTATGGAGTAGGCCTTCAGAAGATTGAACAGTGACAGCTGACCAAGTCCCAAGGGATCCTTGTAGAACTGGTGATTGGGAAACGTCCTGCCCAGATCAATGAAGATCGCGTGCTGGTGCTCAGTGAGATGCTTCAGCAGCGTATGATACGGCGTATTGAAGTTGGGAAATCGCTTCGTGTCCACCGGCGCCGTATTCATGGAGTGCTGCTCAGCGAGGAAGGTCCATACATCGCCGCGCTTCGACCGCGGCACTCCGGTGCGTATGGCATGGCCCAGCACCTTGGGATCCTTTTTGTTGCCAATCTGCGTAGAGTTGCGCTCGATTATCTGCTCCCAGCGCTCGATTAGCTGCTTGTCGCACGGTACGATCTCCTCGTAGTCCAGCTTTATCCGTTTCAGCTCGTTCTCGTTCTGGCGCGCCTGCAGCATGGCGTTCTCCGTCTCCATTCGGTTCAGCATTATCGTCTGCCTGATGGCGGTGCGCCACAATTCTCGCAGCTCTGCGGCGTCCCGCTTACCCCGCTTGATTGCTAAGGATCAACCGACAAAAATAAATTAAGTCTCGAATAAGTAACTGATAATTTGGAAACTTACGCTTTCTCATGGGCGACAGAAACTCGGTGGGCACCTCGCTGTCCAGTCCCTTGGAGGGTGTGACCACACTATTCAGTATCGCCTGGCGCCACGAGCCCTGGTGGGTCTCCGCTTCCTTGGGGCTGTTGCCTACCTTAATGAAGCTGAGGTCAGGGGATGACACAAAAAGGGAAAAGAAAATAAGTGGTCCTTTCAATGGAAAGTCTCCTTTCATTATCTACTCACATGTCCATCATAGGGCTCTTCAGCTGCTCGGCCGTCGGCTTGGTGCTGGGGCTAGCTCCCACAGTGTTGGATCGCGACCGGAAGCCTTCGGGCGGTGATTCCGCGCCGAGGGGCTCCGCGGACCCCTCACGAATCTCCCTCAGATTGTGGGGCGGCACCGCAATGTCGTCCTTGGAGGGCTTGCGCTTGAGAAGATTATCGAATGAATTGGTGAGGGAGCGCTTGGCCTTCATGAAGATGGTGCTGCCGCCGAGATACTGGTTAAGGAACTCTGAGCGGTTCTCGGCGGTGTCGTGGACATGGCGCTGCTGTCGGGACTCGCAGTGCGCTCGCAGGAGCATCATGAGGAACTGGTTCTGTTCGGCCACCGGACAGTTGGTCTTCTCAGAGCCGCAGAACTTGGCCCATACGATCTCCTGCTCGTCGTCGCTTAGGGTCTCGATCCGGCGCAGAATCAGGGCCTGCGTCTTCTTCTCGGTGAGTCCCTCGACGTCCGTACAGAGCTTGTGGTACCACAGCATCGGGCAGTGCTCGCAGCTGAAAATCTGCGTCTCCTGCTTCTTTTTCTGCTCTGCACAGGTGTCGAACGCCTGGGCAATGGCGGCCACGATGTCGTCGCACACGTGCTCCGACTGGCACTTGAACACGTAGCCGATATAGCCATCGTTGTTCAGCTCCCGGCAGATGATCCCGAAGTGATCAAGAGACTTCTGGCCGTGCACACAGCTGGCCACGTCCTTGAAGTCCTTGTACAGCAGCACCTGCTTGCGGTCTGGCGATATCAGGCGGAGATCGCAGCGCCCCACTAAAAACACCATCGTCCGGTTCTGCTCCACGTACGGCGGAATGCAGCCCTGGGAAGCGGAGCGGTCCCTCTGCTTGGGTATGCTGAAAAAGCATTCGTTAATTGTTGGATTCTTCAAACAGATTCAGGTGCATGCGACTAAAAGGGAGAAGGAGGCGATGGGTGCTACTTGGCAAGCGAAACAAACAAAAAACGAATGGAAGCAACAATTTAACAAACCAAAGCGGAACTAAGTGAGTGCATTTGTCACATCATAATCTCAGGGATCTTGGCAGGAAATATTAAAGAAAATAAAAAAGTAATTATAAATTATGTATTAAAAGTGCTTCAAGTTTTCTAGCTTTAAGGAGCTGTGCCGGCTCTAACTTTAATATCTAAACCTTATAAACATTTAAGGTTAACTTCAAATAAATAACTTTTGGCTGTCTTACTCAGTTGCACGAGTGAAAGATTTATAGAACGAATACAGTGCTGATTTTTAATTGATTTCTATTTTCAAACTTGTTCGTAATATATATATAAACTAAATATTATATTATGCCATAATATCACACACAGACTCGACCAGCGATTTAGCATAGTTCCCTGCCCTGCCTCTGCTAATAAGTGTAAACGTTCTGTAACGTTTGGCCTGTCTTCCTCGCCCAAAGGCAGATCTTACATTTCAGAGTCTTGCCTGGGCACCGCTGCTGTAAGCATAGCCTTCTTCGATTAACAAAAGCAGGACATGAATCGATTCTCCAGTTATCTTAGCTTCTCACTGACTTGCAAGATCCCAAAGGAGTGCGAAGAGCCTCTACTGCAAAATGTAAACGGAAACCAAGGAACGAAAAACGAAAAAAGAAAACTAACTAATCATGCGACAGTCTGGCCGGAATGGGCCACTTACTTCTCCAGCGCATAATTGGGATGTAGCTGACTGGGGCCAGCGGCCGCGGAGGTGGCGCCCCCAGTCCCAGGGGCCACGCCCTGCTCCCTTGGCGGCGTGGGCTGTTTGTTAACAATGACATTGGGGGCTTCCAGCTGGCCATCGGCTGACGATGGAGGGGGCTCTATGCCATCGGCGCTTTTGGGGTTTTTGGACGGAAATGTTGTCGTTGGTCGAAAATTTCAAGGGAAAGGGGTAATCGGTGAGTCGACGGAATACTTACTGCTCCTTGTGTCCCAGCTCGATTTGACTTTGACCTCGCAACAGTTGTCGCTTCTCCGGAGACTTGTTCTCCTTGTTCTCCTCCAGCGGTCGGGGGGCAGCTCCCTCCTCGGCTCCCGTCAGTTGCAGTTGCACTTGGGGTCTAGCCTCTGGCAGCGGCGGCTGCTGCTGCTCCTGGTCCTCGTCCTCCTCCTTGAGGTCGTGGCTCTTGAGAGAGCTGCCGGACTTGGCCTCTATGCCGACGCCGCCCTCGCTGCTCAGCGACATCTTGCGGTTCTGGAGGAGCCTCAGCCGCTGGGCATCGTAGGCCTTGAACTTGGGCAGGGCGTCGTCGATGAAAGTGTTGGGCACCCGCTTCTGGGAGACCCGGATCTTGCCCACATACATCACCTCGAAGAAGTGCGTGTGGTTTGGGGAGATGTCCGCCAGCAGGGAAAGATTGCTCTGGGCCGAAGTGGACGTGGGCATGTTTACAGTACCCGAGGAGCTGCTCAAGCCGTGCGTGTACGACTTGGAGGACTTCATCTTAGAGCTGACGGGATTGGGGCTAGTATCATGCTGGGCACTTCTCATTGCCTCGCTCATCTTCAAGTTGGTGGCGGGAGTCGCATGTATGCCATTCAGGCCGCCATTGGAGGAGCTATGGCCTCCGCCTCCACCTCCGCCCCCGATAAGCGTCTGCGGAATGCTGCCCACGGATCCGCCGAGCGTGTGTGCCGGATCCCGCATCTGGTGCATCAGCTCGGCCATCTGCAAAGTTCATAAAAGAGGGGTTAGAAACTCGCGTTTTGTCCATGTTGGGGATTGATGGGGAAAGTTACGAACGTGCAGTCAGTACAAGAGCATGAAACCAAGCGCCGTTTCCTCTCTGTCGTCTTTTACGATTCTCGGGTTTACGACAAATTTTGTGTGGTTTCGCCACTTAAGGGGATTCGAGAGGTGCTGCCAAGTGCGGAGCAGTATTGGCTGGACATCCATCTCATATTTTAAGTTCGGACACTTGCGTGACTGCTGCATAGTCATATTCATTTGGAAAGTCCACAGCGAAAGAGGAACTTTATTGCAAAGTCCACCAAAACTTCAGCCAATTCAAAGAAATTGTGCTTGTGAAGATTCCATTCGACGGCATTTGTGGAATAATTTTAGAGCTCTTTTGAAATTTGGGCAATGCAATTTGCAGAGAAAATATTGTTAAGTCACTTGAATTAATTAAAATAAAATAGATTAAATCAGTTTCACAAATTGCATCGACAAGAACTCATAACCTTACTTAAGCCTCATAGAGCCCCTGTTGTCATAAAATTAGTTTTGCCTATATAGTGGACATTAATAAGTACGAAACATAATGTTTCATAAACACGAGATAAAATTACTAAAGCCCCGTAACAAGAAAGACCAAATTATTATTTAAACCACATACTCTAGAGTGGAAGTGTGTTCAATGATCAAAAAGTTCAACCTTTTCACAAACCAAACTGTGTGATCTCTGGTGACTCACTGTGGTCATCTGCAGACATCGTGTCTGCAAAATCCGGAGGGATGCATCAGCTCCTCCTGGCGTGCACTGATGATGCTACTAACGATACCGAGAGAGCGCAAGACACACAAGCGGGCTTTTTTTCGGACAGAGAGATCGGAGGAGCCCTGCGTCCCTGCGTTCCTTGTCCCATCGTTCTGGTTGCATTGAAAGGCTGCCAGAAATGATTTTGGCGGAAGCCCCCAAGTTAAAGTCCAATGTCATCTCACTCTCGGTGAGTGTAGCTAGCTGCCTGTTAGATGCGTCCCGAAAGCGTATCTCGCAGATACACTCAAGTACTTGGTATCTCTAGGATACATATACATATGTATAGCCGCCTGTAATTGTCATTTATCAGCAATTTTAAGACACAGAACCTCTCTGAAGCACACAAGCGAATGAAAAATGTATTCTCCTAAATTGATTTCAATTTTCATTCTTATTTTGGGACTTTTTCCCTCTGCTTCTTTGCTCAATTCGTGATCAGTCGTTGGCCGAGTGATCGTGACGTCATCTGCCGACCAAAAGTCGCAGAGCAAAAATATTAAGATAATTTTAGATTTGATATTACAACGCTCAATGATAATCCAAAGATATGTTTATGAGGAAATCGTACGATTCTATTTCAAGCTTCTTATGTGGCTAGTCTATACAAATCCATGTTAAAATACGGCTCTTTGCACAATAAATTACAATTAATTCTTTTAATTTGTGCAATCAGTGTTTTAATAATAAATACCAAAATAAGACTGTAAATTTTTTTTCCCTGTGCCAATGCTATACACATATTGTATCTAAATATTGATTGCGATTTGTGCGGCACGCTTGACAACTGTCTGGCAATATATTGTAGGTTTATATCTATATACATACACATGTGTGTTCCTCATTTTTATTATTGTTGTTTAAGCGAAGCAAAAAAATCAAGCATCGCTCATACATAAATAATGAAAAACTGTTCGCAGGAATTCAATTCAACGTCACGTTCGCCTCGCGTTTCACCCGATGACTTTGTCTTTTCCCCTTATTTTTACGTGTTTGCACTATTGCTAAAATATCTGCTGTTGGTTGCAATACCCTTTATTTATTTGTTGATTGCCCACTTTGTTTATAACAATGTGCATATATTTAATGCCGAATCAACAGTGCTTAATCTGTGCGCGACAGAACGCAACAACCTTGGCAATTCGCAATGACAACAAAGCAGTCAAATTACAAGCGATTTACAGGCGATTTGCACGCGTTTATAATCGCTCACGGTTTCTTAAAAAAGAAAAGCAATATTATATATTAAATATTTAAATAGATTACAACGCGAAATAAATTATTGAAATCACCTAAGATTTAGATAAATGTGTTTTTAAACCCTTTTCAGCTTTTAAGAACTCACTTATTTTGTTCCAAACTCCTACTATAAATAATAACATGCTGGATATTTTGTAAAAAATGGAAATAGAAAAGATATATTCGTACGGATTGTTGAGTTTGCATTATAATTATATCCTTTATAGAGGAATATAACCTTGGTATGATAGACTGCATCAAAATATGGCTAGGAACGTGCTGAGCCATTGGTGCTCAAAAACACATTTAACAGAACGAAATGCAAAAGATGTTTCTAGACACATGTTGAGAAACTTCCATTTATGCTGGCAACATTGCACAGTATCAGCACTGTATATCAACTCTCTCAATGAACTCCCACTTTTATGATGGCTTTAAGAGGTAATCATTAAGCGATTTATTTGTTTAATCAAGTCATAATGAAGATGTATTATCTGTTACTTTTTTTACATTTTGTAAATAACTTTTTAGCATAATGTATACTTCCAAAGCGAATAGGAATATTATTTATTTACCTGAAGCACAACTACTCAATTAATGTTATAAATTTGTTGCTAAAAACACTTTCACATATATATAAGAAATTGCAGTCTGGAAAAAAGACCGAATTTCTCGAAATGTCTGAACCATAATACTGAATGTTTCATGTCAGCGCTTTTTATGCCATTTTTTGCCTCTAGCCAGTCTGCTTGTCTGTCTGTCGTTAGCTGTTATCGGTGCTCGTTTGCTGTTTTATGACTTTTTATGCAATTGCAAATTGCAATGTGCGATGTCAGGGCGTCTGGCGAATACTAATAAAGACGTGGAGCTCGCTTCGGAGTTTTCGTTTTTAGGGGGCTCGGAGCTTGGAGCCAAAGCAGCTGCGGTTTGTTGAACCCTGTCGCGGCCCCTCAGAAGGACGCATCGATTGAACGGCAAATGGCATGGCGAGCTCATGACCAGGCCACCGGACCAACTTGTTTACATTCGCCTTAAGGTCGGAACTGTATCTGTGTGGGCAACGCATTTTCCTGCCAATTGGCGACGCTACCGGGTTCGACCCGGTCCGAGTCCGGGTCCGGTTCCGTCCCATTAGAGCAAACAGAGAATAGCGCCTTGTTTATTGTTATGTGTTTATCATTGACCGACCGACCAAGCCCCCACCGAATGCGATGTTTATTTTGTGCTAATTCGAATTATGGCTCAAATATCTTTCGGCTATCTTCTATCGGCTATTGACGTCGTGGCACGAATGCACAGATAGCTGGATAACTTGGCGAAAAGCTGATGCGATTAAAGTTAATGTCATGCTTTAGCATGTAGCTAAATTACAGTTTAATTCATTTGCCGGCTTAGAGCTCCGAGCTGATCGTAGTTACTTTATTGCCCCGGCAATTTGTGACCGGTTCCTCGAAGCATCTAAAGCAATTGAAATTTAAACTTAATTCCTCTAATTTAATGCGTTTTTAGTATTTGTCTTATGACTACCCACTGAACGGGCTCTAGGCACTGCATTTTTAATAAATTTGTGATCTTGAATTAATTATCACGTGCCTATATTTATGCTTTCCCCAATATATCATTAAACTTAGCCATATTGCGTTTTTCATTTTTTGAACTCGGAGCAAAATATTTATTTTGGACCATAAAATACCCTTGGTGGAGTAAGTGTAAAATGTGGCATACTTTTGGGCCACAAACAAAAATAATCTTGACTGATTGAAACTGCAACTTTTTAAAAGTTAATTACTTCCCACAGCCTTCTTTCCAAAATGCGGCCAATCTAATCAAACATATTTTTGATGTACATATGTATTCTTTAAAAGGAACATACCCTTGACCCCAACGAGGAGTGGGTGCAAAAACAACTGAAAGCAAGGCCTTTGTGAAACTTTTAGAAGACCATCGAAAGTGAACAAGTGAACAATCGACTCAGCTGAAAAGTTAAAGTTGCAGAAGTGCCTTTTCGCCAATTGTTACGAGCTCTTGGACACCAGAGGGCCCAAATGGTCGCCGCCATGGCCATGGTCAAGTGCCGCATAAAGGACAAATCCGAGAAACTTTTCCTAGCGCCTACGGCCAGCGGGATGACGCCTGACCACCTCTCTCCCGGCCAACCATTTGGCACGCGCGCGGAATTTAATTTAGCACGAGTGAAGGACGCGGGAGAAGAGCATTCTCGTGGGACGCGAAAGCAAAAAATACACTCTATATGGTAATCCGCAAAATAGAATATCCGAGTCATTTACATGCGAATTGTCTCTTGCCGTTTAAATTTCAATAAAAGTCCAACTTGAAAGGTGCGGAGCAACACTGGCGGAGCGAGTCTGTTATTGAGCCCAGCCGATGGGAAGACGGCCGCCCCAAGGGCGAATCAATTAGCGCTGAGCGGCAATGGCAGTGGCAGTTCGATGGGGGATGGAGATGACTGTATGGAAAATCCCGGGCCGAAGTCGACTTTTAACTTGGCCTAAACGCTGCAATTAGTTGGGAGACAAAAGAACAAAGCAATCGCAGCCGTGCATGCATAACAAACCATTGCATAAGACGCCGCACAGAAAGGCAAACACACAGGCGGACAGTAAATAGAGGCGACGAGCACATTCACAAGTTACACAAGGCGAAATTGAAATCAATTTAGTGGGTTAGTGGTCGATACTGGGGTTACTGGACAGGGAATACGGAATAGTGAATACTGGACGCTGGACACTGCGTCCGAGTCTCTACATACAGCCCGACTCTTGTTGAGCACCGAGGCATCGCTGACGGAGGTGGTCAGGATGGTGTCCCGATGGAACGGCACGGTGAACATCTCTGTGCGCCTGATGGGATTGTTGAGGGATTTCCAGGTGTGTTGTCAGCTATCGAAACTTACTTTCACAACTGCGCCCCCAGCAGCAGAGGCCTGGGATCGCGAAACTATATTTTTTAGCCTTGTACTTTGAGTGAGCAAAGTTTGAGTTTTAATGACTCTATCACAAGTTTTCCATAGTGTTTTTTTTTTTTAATCACAAGATTTCTGAGAAGAAAGTATTCACAACGTGCTCTGCTGCATCACAAGAACTAATAAGCTTTGGTTTAAGTACTATTTTTAACCCTAGGAGGTATTTGATTTATTGGCTTGTTGGCAAATATATTCCAATTGTTATTTCTTTATTAATTTGGTTTAACTATTTAACTTGACATTTAACCACTTGTCCGCGTTAACGTTAAGCGTTAAGTAAATCACACTTTTGTTGGCTCTCTGCAAACACGAAAAGGGTGTAAATTTATAATTTAATAAGGAAGAGATAAACGTTTAGCGTACCAAAACCTCAACGATTTATGGTTCAGATTTATTTTACACAAGTCTGTTTGTTGACATATTTATTCCGGTTTGGCTTTTATATTGTTGCACAATGAACTTTTAGGCTCTATTTAGCTGGCATATTTATCGAAATATAGTTTATCCTTGTTCTGTTTATTTTTACACAAACACACACACCTCTCACATGCGGTATGGGGTAATCCAAGTGTATTCAAAACCGCGGAGAGGTGCTTTTACGACTGTTCGCGAGGTGAACTTTGTGGGAAATGACCGTCGAAAAGCCCGGCAACAAATGCGCATTGAGACCGAGTGAGTTCCGAGGGCCAGCCGACGATTCTCGCGACTAAACGAAAGTATTTTCGAAATTCGAACAAACACTAACCGATCTCTGACCACCGATCGATCTGATCGATCAGCTGTGGAAGGGGCAGGGGAGTACATAGCGCGGGTCAAAGTACTGGCTGCTGCGCTTCGCTGGCCGATAAATCATTATAATTATAAAAGGTTCCCAGCGCTGCACTTGTCTCTGTAACTCTGTAACTCTGTAACTTTGTAACTTGTGAGACAAAGCCCCGATATATGCCGATAAAAACACAATGCCGTGCATATTTATAACTGTATATATGCAGGCCCACAGCATTTGTTTATCCCCTATCTTCAACGTGTGCCCCTGCTAATTGTCGCGTTAATTGCCTTTGCCCGAATCGATTCCGAGAGATGTTTGCAATGGCACTTTGCAAGTACACGATATTTGGGACAAAGAGAGCCTATTGAGTGCCTTTGCCTGCATTGAGTGGAAGACTTCGTAGATCGATTTATGTAAGAGTTACGAACTCTGTCCAATATGAACTTTAAAGGTGCACAGTTCGAGCCAAACTAGGTAGTCCTCCAAGGACACGCTCTTTTTTAAATAATATTTTTACAAATATACCCTTGTTCAGGCGTACTTCTGGCAACTTTTATATGAAACGTATATGGACAAAAGGGCCATTTAAAATCAGATTATAAGAAAGCTAACTCCTCTTCTCAATGCCCAGAGTTCCACTTTAAATTGTACTTTAAATGGCTTGCTCTTGCCCCCTAAAGACGTTTCAATTGAGCAAAAACAAACGTCAGAGCAAACGAATAATAGGAATGGCCAAGACGGACAAAAATAAGCAGCATTCAACGTATATATATACGAGTTTGGATATGATTTACACGCGTCCAAGTTCTTTGTATAATATATATAGACTGTTTTGCTTTCGTTGGCGCGTTTTAGTAACTGATTTATTTTTATTTTCACAAAGCGCGCTATGTTGTGTTTTTTATTGGCTAATCACTGTATTATTTCTGGCCCGAACGAGTTTTGTTTTTGCCCATTTCACTAATTTGTTTTTGATTCGACGGTTACGGCTGTCTCCCGTTGGCGCTTTGTCTTTTCTCCCCGTCTCCACTTTCTGCAAATATTATATTTACGATTGTTGGCGGGGTAACTCTCGCCGCCTTTCGAGCGAAACGCGCACGCGATTCAATTGCCGTCAAGCGACTGGCGGACTGGCGACTGGCGAAGCGACGACCAGATCCGATCCGAGAAGTGCGCTGGCAACCGACTGGCGGTATGGAGATATGCCGATATGCCGAGATATAGCGACCTGCGCATGCCGAGTCGCAGAGGATACACTCGGAGAGAGCGCGTGCGAGTGCAAGAGCGGGAGAAATTTGGGCATGCAGACCACACTGCGAATACTTAATACTGCGTGCGGTAAATAAGATCATAAATTACAAACGGGCATTGGGCACCGGACCATGGTAAATGCAACATCTGGGTATTGCCACAGGGAAATGAAATTCGGCAAGCAGCTATCGATGCTTAATCGGTCAATGTCAAAAGGGCAAAACATAAACAAATATAGATTGTAAAGCATTGTAACTGGAAGTTTAAAAAATCTTAGTCAGAAGTTTGCATCGCCGTAAAGGAGGCATTTTCGACCCTATAACGTATATATATTCTTAATCAGCATCGACAGCCAAGTCGATCTAGCCATGTCCGTCTATCTACGCAAACTAGTCCGACTTTCTACGCAAAACTAGTCCCTTTGTTTTGAAGCTCTCTAAATGAAACTTTGCAGATAGTCTTCTATACACCCCCACTCGTATATTAAGTCGAAACGAACAGGATCAGTCAACTACATTATCACGATCCGTTCACCGTTTTTTAACATATCTTGATAGAAACTGTCGGTAAATTTTTAGGAAAAAAAAAAGATACCTTGTCAGTTTTTAACATATTTTCTTCTTCTTTTATATTATTTTGGAGTTTCATAGGAACGAAACATTTTATAAAGTAAAATTTAAAAAATGGAACAAAAATGTTAAAATATAAGATGAATATGTATATGAATATAAAGTGCCCAAGTAAGCTTTCTTTCTTGTTAAGCTAACAATTAGATATACTTCAAAAAATTCTCAATTCAAAACAATTTCCATATTCATAAGTGAGTTAAACTTCTTCGACATCTTTTTTAAAGCGTTGTTTGTGTCTTTTAGTATTAAAAACCTGTTTGAACATTTT
>VNJS01013193.1:0-14195 GCA_008042575.1 Drosophila watanabei | reverse complement strand
CATACAACCGATCCGTAAATTTGTTGAAAAAAAATTATAACTTCACTGTTTTTTAACATATCTTGATCAACTCTCGGCTATGAGCTTTATATATTATTTTAGATTTTATGATTAAATTTCATTAAAATCGGATTACTATATCATGTAGCTGCCATAGGAACGATAGGGAAATTTTGAGAAAAAAGAATTATACCTTTGTCAGTTTTCAACATAATTTCTTCTACTTTTAGATACTAGTGTTTCATATTTTTTCAGAATTTTGTTGTAAATTTCATAAGAATCGGACGACTATATTAAATAGCTGCCATACAAACGATCAGTAAAAAATGCAAAACTGTAAAAAATGTAAAACTGTAAAAAATGTAAAACTGTAAAGAATGTAAAACTGTAAAATTGTATGAATATGAATGTAATGCATATTATATTATATTGGGATAGATTAGAATTGGTACAATTGCAATCTGCAAGGGTATACAAACTTCGGTGTGCCGAAGTTAGCTTCCTTTCTTGTTTTTGTTGTAAATTTCATAACAATCGTGTAACGGAACTGCTTTTTTTCTGGGCAACGCCGGGCTAGCTCATGGATGCCCAGGGCGGGTTCGACCCAATGCCCGCAGTCCGCACAATAAAAATACCGATATATCAGACGTCTCGGAACTATATAAAACTCACATCACTAGAAATTCAACTCAGAAAAACGTAAACAAACAACTTTATGGACAACTTGGACAATTGGTGGCATTGATGTTTCTGCCACGACGCTCCCACCCATCCTGTGATGCCTCCAGGTTGTTGTGGGGCATCACCCATCTCCGGCGGACCGGAGTCTATTCCAGACGGTCTGGCGACCGGCCCATCTCCCCCAGGTAAAGTTTCTACTCAATCTTCATTTTGTAGTTTTAATTATTTACATACATTTCTAGATCCTTAACACTAACATGGCAGCACACTTATACTAACTGGGACCTATTCCCGGCGAAGCCGTGATCCTAGCCAGGGATGCGCTTCCGTCAAGGCTGCAAGAACCTCAAAGAAGTCGGCGGTTCGGCGCTTTCGCCGGCAAGAATTGGCCAAAAACTGGCTGGTTACAAGAAAAGACCCCTTTTCCTACCTAGGGTCCCTACTGGAGCTCCAAAAGAAACCACAAGGGTGAGTCTGTTTATCAAATTTATGTTTCAACTTCTTTTTAATTATCCTGTTTAATTTACAGCACCTGTGTTGCACTAATCCCGGACCCGACTCCGGAAACGCGGAGAACAAAACACATAGGAACTGAGGACAAGCAAGTAAGTATCAAAAACAAAAGGAATTGTATAGCAATTATTTAACTCTAAATTTTCAGCAGGATCCGGCGCTAAATTGAGCACGGGCAGAAGCTTTAGCTCCACGGCAACGGCTCGAGAGGCCGACGAACGCCTAGAAAAATGCTGCCGGTCTCGGGCGGCGCTGCTCGGAACGGACTCACCGGATCCGGATGGCCCAAAATGGATTTGGTTGATGCGGCGACTTCAGCGGTGGCTCGGCTGCGCAGTGGACACTGCTGTGTGACGTCTGGCCGGCGGCCTGTTGGCACTGGCTCTAGCGGATGTTCGCTCTCTCCAGGCACCTCCACAGCAGTTGCCGGCGGCAGGTAAGACAACAATTGCACAGTAAGCACCAGAAAATAAAAATAAATTCCGTGGCCAGTGAGTATGTCACGGCCACGCTGCAAGACAAATTCCTTTCTTTATTAATTGTTCTCCACTTGTTATTTTCCCGCACTCACGTTTTCTAATTTTCTTTCCACTACTAACAAAAACACTTGTTGCTACCGTTTTGCATGCCTGCTCCTACTGTTATCTTTTTCTTCCCCTACACCGCCCTATATAGCCTCGGTCCGTTTCCCGAGTTCCGACTTAGGAACCGTTTCCTCAGTGCAACGGCCGAGGCCAAGGGTAAAAAGCCCTTTCTCTTAAGTCCCTACCCGTTACATCCTACCGTTTCGCTCATTTAAATCCCCTCCCCCTGGTCCTACCGATCCTAACCCCTATCGATATATCGATAGTCCTCCAGCCCATTCCGACTACAAATACAACAATCGGACGACTATATCATATAGCTGCCATACAAACGATCGGTAAATGTGGAGAAAAATTACATTTTACTTTACAGTTAAAAATGGAAAAAAAAACAAGAAAGGAAGCTAACTTCGGCAAGCCGAAGTTTAAACACCATCGCAGTGGGTAAGTTTTGTATTGTAAGTTGCATGTTTAAGGACTGCGGTTAGTTTCTGTTGTATTTTTTGTTTAAAATTCACGTACTAAGGCCCCACACCACGACAAGGTCTCAATCCACGAGGGGGAACTAAAGCTAAATTAATACACATTGTTAAATTATTTATTTATTTTTTTTTTAATGGATTCAGGAAAATATTTTTACAATATATATAAAACTATTTTACTTATACCCTTTATTCAATAAATGAACATACTTACATTAAGGTCTCAATCCACGAGGGGAATTATTGTTTAATATTAAACACAATGCAAAAATTTAATTTTGTTTACGTAATTTATCCTCGGATTGCTTTTAATTCTTTTAACTTTTATTATTATTTATTTCTGCCTTCGTTTTTATGTTCTTTTTTTGGGCTTCCATCCGGTTTTTTAGTGTGACTATCGTCCCTCCTATTTCTTAATCCTATATTCTGGCTATTGACATTGACATCGATTTGGAACAATGAAAAGTGGAACCCTAATTACTTAATGCTAAATGCTAACAATTTATTTATTTTTAAATGGATACAGAATATATATATTTACAGTACGATATATCAAATCTAGTTAACCTTAATTAATTAAAATGCTTTAATATACTCTCTTACTAGCTATACTGAAAAAATATACCATCATGATGGCTATAAGGGGTTTCATAGGTAAGAGGAACAGATTCTAGAATTCGAGCATCAGAAAATATTCAATCAATTTGTGTCAGATGTTTTAATGTTGGAGAATTATTCTTAGAGAAAAGATTATATCCATTCAACTTTTCCTCCAGAACATCGCTCGTTGTGGATCTGCAGATATTAAAATCTCCCAATATTACCACTTTGTTATTATCCATTCTGTGTACATTTTAAATGTCAGATTTAATTTCTTTTTGAAATCTTGCTATAGGAAATCCGGGATTTATACAATTATAAATGACGTGTCAAGGTATTTAAACGCAATTGATTGATAGGTTGCTATCGGGCTTGGAAATTTCTTTGTCTCAAAAAGAAATTGCACATTTTATGAAATACTTTGTTTTGCATATATGAGTATTCCGTTTTTCCCAATACCATTTAAATTATTGCTATCACTTCTTTTTATAATATCGCTTAAATTGTGCGTTTCCTGGGGAAGAGTCCAGGTTTCAAGAAAACATAAGAATTTCGCAGTAAAACGAATTTTGTCATTAGCAATGTCTTCACGATGAGCGCGCAGAAACTCCACATTGTTGTAATACATTGATATGGCATGATCCCCATGGATCAAAAAATCGTATTTCATTGCCAATGCTTTTTCTCCTCTCAAGCTTTCTAGCTCTGTTTGGACATTTGTAGCTCCAAATCTTATTGGAGGAACAAAGTCTCCTAAAAGGAAAAGACCTGATGCGCTTGTTGTCCTGCTGCACCCCACGTAAAGCGAAGCTTGCTTAATGCCCCTTTTAAGGTGCACTGCGACTTTACTGTAGGTTGCTCCCTGGCTCTTGTGTATGGTTATAGCTCCAGCAGGAACAACAGGGAATAGCTTTCGATCAACCGAAGAACGTCCTGAGCTTCTGCATTGAAAGACTCGAGCCGTTTTCAGAATTGAAGTCAAATTTTTGATCTTTTGACCTGGCCAAGGCACCAACTGTAGGATCTGAAAACTTAATGCAAAGTTTTGTTTACTATCCTTACGTTGTTAGCAATGCAGTTTTCAATTTGCATTAATTGTCCTGTGGCCCCGTTTACCAGTCCGTATTTTGTATCTATATTTACGGTAACCATATATTTAGCTGTTGTTTTGAGGTACAGCATATATGGCAGCCCCTGGGTTTCGCATTTTTAAGAGTTATTTCTTTGTTTCTAGCTGACATATTAGCTGATTTTACAGTATCTATGGCAATAGAAACGAACTCGGCAGTGCCGATTTGAGCCAGCTTTAAGGCGTTGTACTGGTTAACCTCATTATTGGAAGAGAATAAGTGGATGGCGTCATCAGGAACTTCGGTTGGCTGGACAACTCTTTGCCTAAAAAGCTCCACATCCACTTCTGTCATGTTTGCTTCAGACATGTTATTCAAAGCCAAAGCAAATGCATGATCGTCGCGCTGCCGCATGATTTCAGCTAATTAAAAAAACCTAAAATTACTTCAGAGGTTGGTGCGCCAGCCAGAATATTATTGGGATTTGACATATTTTCTAAAATTATCCACCGATCTCTTATTGGGCTAAGCTGCTTCAGATCTCCAAACACTATAATTGACTTGCCCCCAAAAATTGCATCCTGGCTTCTAAAAATTTGTCGAAGTCGTTGATCTAAATGTAGGGTTATAACTTTATTGAGTTCCCACAAATGTTTCTTTATTATAATTAACTGGATTTCTTGGCGGTTAAACCTTTAACATATATTTCGCGCTTAAACTTATTCACTTCCAACTTCTCAACTTCAATTTCCTCTTCAGTGTGCCCGCATCTCATAAAGTATACTATCTCGAATCTTAATACTACTTTTACATTTTATACTAGATACTAACATACACTAAGAATATACTAAAATACATTAGGGATACTATAACTACTACTACAAATATACCAATCCTACATAAATATCCAAGCATTTTGGATCCGGCCATCGAGATTTCGTCTATAATAATTAATTGGAGGTCAATTAGCTTGCCATGCATCGTTTTTAAGGGACCTGATGTTTTATTCACTGAAAGTGAGAAAAGGGAATGAAGTGTATGTCCTCCAATTCCAAAAGCTGCTTTTCCAGTAGGAGCACAAAGTAAGACCTTTGCCGAATCAGTTGCTCTATGGTAGAAATCAGCCTGCTTTTGCAGGCCTCCGCCAACGTATTTAGAAAAAAAGCGAGTAAATTTACGTTTTGTCCGACGTTTGGTACTGCCAAGGCCCTAAACTCTTCATCTAAATATTGAGAACCAGGTTACTGAGGAAGAGGCCCAATATCTTCCCTGTCAACATTTTCCAAATCTTGTAGAACTCTCTCTAGTTCCATATCATCAAATACATCATATAGCTCTTTGTTGTGCTTAATGATTGCAAAATTATTTCTGAACCTCATTTCTTTGTCATTCAAAATAATTTCAGTCACCTCACCTCTCCATGGCAAGAAAAGCATTAGATGCTCTCTGAAATAGTCCGAAGGAGAAGAATTCAAGGTAAAGCAAGCCCCCCTTAGAATTAAGGCATGCTAACGCCTTTTGACACTACCAGTCCCATCTAGCAATTGGTAGCTTTAATTAGCAATAGGATTCTCTTCATCCCGGTCCACGTCGATCGCTTCATCATAATCTGCGTTGGACGGTTCCGGTCATGCGTTTATCTTAGTAAATGTGAAGCAAGCTGCAAATTCTACAAGGCATATCGACTCCAAGTCTTCATACCTCTGCACGTACCGATCTAGCAAAGTTTGGCTCAAAAATATCAGTTGAGTTCCCAGAAAGCTGCTCTAATTCTCTGTTGGATCTCACTATCCGAACCCTTTTATCTGGATGGCCAGTGTTTACAAAAACATTGCCATCACTTGCCTCAGACATGTGTAAACTTAATATATTTCCACAGCATTTATAAACTTAACTGAAATATTTCCAAGGCTTATTTCAGTCATGGCTTCTCGAAGCAGTTGCGACACCCCCCGGTTGGGTTTGTTTATGCAGTTAATTATAAAACTACAACAGGCGAAAGCATCTAAGAGAAATTATATATCCATATGTACCCTATGAAGGCCTAGGAAATCTCTAGTATAAGCATTAACAATCTATCGGAAAATTTGCGTCCGAGAAATATCTGGGGTTTTGAACGGATGGCGAACTTGTATTTCTCAAGAGTTATTTCTAGATGGGTAAGAAAATATTGAAAATTATTGAAAATAACAGCTTCTTCGTCGGAACTACACTTTAAGAGGTCTTTAATTTTTTTAACATTTCTTTATAAAATTGGCTTTTTCGGCGGTAGAAAGAGCTGTCTTCAGAAATATTTCTATTATCCAATAACGAGAAAGATGAACCAAAAGTTCATTCCTTTTAGCTTCAGCAGCGGAAAAAGTTATAAAAAAAGTAGGTAGCAGGGGCAGAGCGGAGACCTTTCAGAATGTGATATCCGTCGTCATGCTGTTGTCAACCATGCTAGGTTGTCAACAAACGAATTGTCAATCACACTTGGTTTTTTGCGTAAAGTAATTGAGATTGAGTTTTGAATTTGCTGCATTTAATAAAATTTGTACATGTAAAGTACCTTAGGTACTACCGCGCAATGACGATCGTAAAATCAGATCTGCGACCTTCTGCCCCGCAAGAGATTGTTCATTATTTTCCAAAAGGGTTTCATGACCGCCTAGATTTAAATCTTCTTCTGGTCCATTTAATTGGGAATTGGGCAGTTGGCGTAAGAGATTTTCCACTTCCTCTCGGTCAGCTTAATGAGCGATAAAAGGAATTTCTTCTTGATCTTCCATTTGGGTAAGCCAACCACCATTAAATGCAATATTGTGCTTTCTGTAAAGCTCAGTGTGAATTTAATAACGGACAGTTTCTAGGACCCGAGCGGGTCGAATGGTTTCAGTCATGAAATTGGGGGAATATTCTAGCTTTCTTTTATGGTGAGCCTGTATGACATGAGTGGAATCAAAGAAACGGGGGAGTGCGCTTATAGTATCAGGTACCGAAATCGGAACTTTACCTTTAATTCCGCATTGCCTTTCATAGCCTAGAGAGATAATTTGCATAAAGGGAATTCGTGGAGGAATTAAACGCTCTTCAAGGCATGTTTAATTTTCAAGGCACTCGGGGATTTCTGGAAAGTCAAAGCCATTCGCGAGGCAACGGGATGGCAATCGACCCTTTGAAACACTCCGATGGCATGTACTGCAAAACTGATACTTGCCGGACGGACTCGGAAATTTCCTACTTAAATAAAATGCGTTCTCTACATTCAAATGGGGAAACATAGAAGATATAGAAACTTTGTTTAAACCACTTACCTTAGATGGAAACCGTGCTCCTCCACAACATATACAGCATTTTGTTGGTCCGTCCTTGATGTTCCGTTGATATTGTTCTTTAGCAGTAGCTCGGTTCCGCTGTTGTTGGCATTCCCGTTGATCCTCTCGTTCCTCCGTAGAAAGTTCGGCTCTAGCAGCAATATTTCGCTGTGACTGTCTCGATGATTCGGCCTGGCGATTTTGGGAATTGGACCTATATGTAAGGAGTCGTGCCTCATCCATTTCCTGAAGTGGCTGCTCCCGAAGTGTCTGTTGTAGACTGAAGGTGGGTGTTCCGTCGATCCGTTGTGTTCCTGTGTTGTTTACGTGTCCGACGTATCGGGTTATTTCTGGTGGTCCTGTAGGCTTCTGCGTCTCGTACTCGCTCTGTCCTCAAAATTCCTTCCTGTGCTCTCCAATTCGAGCGAATGGCATTGCAACTGCTGTTGTCGTCGCTCCTCCGAGTCCTGTCTGGCAAGTGCATGCGCTGCCGCATCCCGGTCTCGCTCTGGCCCTCGATTTTCCTCGCGAGATCTCCAGGTTGCGTGTTCCGCTGTATTACGCAACTGCTCTCGTCGTCGTATCTTCGGGTTCAAACAGGGTATTATAATATCAGTCAGAAGTTTGCAACGCAGTGAAGGAGTCATCTCTATATTTTTGATCAGCATCAACAACCGAGTCGATCTTGCCATGACCGTCTTTCCGTCTGTCTGTCTGTCTGTCTGTCCGTCTGTTTATCTGTCTGTCTGTCTGTCTGTCCGTTTTTACGCAAACTAGTCCCTAAGTTTTTAAGATATCTGAATGAAACTTCTGTTTAGTCTTCTATACACTCTCACTCGTACATAAGTCGGAACGAGACGGATCGGACGACTATATCATATAGCTGCCATACAACCGATCCTTAAATTTGTAGAAAAAAAAATTATAACTTCACTGTTTTTTAACATATCTTGATCAACTCTCGGATATAAGCTATATATTATTCTAGATTTTCGGATTTAATTTTATAAAGATCGGACTACTATATCATTTAGCTGCCATAGGAATGGTCGGGAAATTTTTAGAAAAAAATTATAACTTTGTCATTTTCAACATAACTTCTTCTTCTTTTAGATACAAGCATTCTATATTATTTCAAACGAATTGGTAAATAAAGTTAGCCGCAAAAGAAACTGCATGTATGCGAAATGCACTTCAAGGTAATCAATTATTCCGAACACGTTAAGATTTTAATGCTGTTGTTTATTGATTAGGTGGTTACTGTTGGTTAGAAATGCAAATTGCACTGTAAGCCTGGGCCTCAATCCAGTTCAGTTAACTCAGTTACGCTGGGCCGGGCAGTTCAACACCAAGTTTCGGGCGCGGCACTCTCCTGCCTCTGAATCAAACCAGAGACCGGCACGACACTTGCGCAGCAGACGGCGACCGGATCGGCACTCATAGTACCTCCTGCAGTGGTTCGGGTCCTGGACAATGCTTCCCTCAGCGCGGCCACGGCACATTGGGCTGGTTTTGATCACAGTAGGGGCGTTTGTGGCGGAGCTCGAGCCTGTGAAAAGATCTTTGATGTGAGCAAGGATGCCATCGTTGGATTTCTGTGGAGCCGGGGTGGTCCTTTCGTCGCAGGGAGCAGAAGTCGTTGTTGTGGGCTCGCAAGGTGGAGGAGTGGTGGTCTTAGGCTCGCATGATTGCTTTGGAGTTGTGGTTGTCGTAGAACAGGTTGTTGTTGTGGTTGTTGAACAGGTTGTTGTTGTTGTAGTTGTCGAACAGGTTGTAGTTGTCGAACAGGTTGTTGTTGTAGTAGTTGTCGAACAGGTTGTTGTTGTTGTTGTAGTCGTTGTTGTAGTGGTGGTTGTTGTCGTTGTTGTAGTGGTGGTTGTTGTTGTAGTTGTCGAACAGGTGGTTGTCGTGGTTGTAGTATCTTCATCAGGCTGGCAAGGACTGTCCGGAGCAGGGGTTACTGGTTCCTCCGGGGTAGGGGGCTCATCAGGCTGGCAAGGACTATCCGGAGCAGGGGTTACTGGCTCCTCTGGGGTCGGGGGCTCATCAGGCTGACAGGGTTTTTCCGGAGTTGGAGTCGGCGTTTGTGTTTCACATGTTGTTGTGGTAGTGGTTGTTGTCGTCGTCGTTGTTGTAGTCGTTGTTGTTGTCGTCGTTGTTGTTGTCGTCGTTGTTGTAGTTGTTGTCGAACAGGTTGTTGTTGTAGTGGTTGTTGTTGTCGTTGTTGTAGTGGTGGTTGTTGTCGTTGTCGTCGTTGTTGTTGTCGTCGTTGTTGTTGTTGTCGTTGAACAGGTTGTTGTTGTAGTGGTTGTTGTAGTGGTGGTTGTAGTGGTGGTTGTTGTCGTTGTTGTAGTGGTGGTTGTTGTTGTAGTTGTCGAACAGGTGGTTGTCGTGGTTGTAGTATCTTCATCAGGCTGGCAAGGACTGTCTGGAGCAGGGGTTACTGGTTCCTCTGGGGTCGGGGGCTCATCAGGCTGGCAAGGACTGTCCGGAGCAGGGGTTACTGGTTCCTCCGGGGTTGGGGGCTCATCAGGCTGGCACGGACTGTCCGGAGCTGGGGTTACTGGCTCCTCTGGGGTCGGTGGCTCATCAGGCTGACAGGGTTTCTCCGGAGTTGGAGTCGGCGTTTGTGTTTCACATGTTGTTGTGGTGGTTGTTGTTGTCATTGTTGTTGTCGTTGTTGTTGTAGTGGTTGTCGTTGTCGTCGTTGTTGTAGTTGTTGTTGTCGTTGAACAGGTTGTTGTTGTAGTGGTTGTTGTTGTCGTTGTTGTAGTGGTGGTTGTTGTTGTAGTGGTGGTTGTTGTAGTGGTGGTTGTCGTTGTAGTTGTCGAACAGGTGGTTGTCGTGGTTGTAGTGTCATCATCAGGCTGGCAAGGACTTTCCGGTTCCGCTGGGGTAGGGGTTATAGGCTCTGCGGGCTGACAGGGTTTCGCCGGAGTAGGAGTGAGTGTTGGCGGAGTTGTTGTCCGCACGCAAGGAGGCCTGGGGGTAGAGGTTAGGCATGGTTCCTTGGGAGCTTCTGGTTCAGGCCTGCTGATTCTGTGGGCAGTTCCGGCGCTGACAGCGACCGATGCCACAAGGGCCAGAAGGAAGAGGCTTGCTGCAATGCTAGTCGTTAGCGAGTGGAGGATATTTAATACTAAACAGAAGGACACTTACACAGATTCATTGCAAAAGGATAACTAACTACTGTTGGCTACTTTACCGCTTTTGCTTCAGTGCTCTGATATCTGACCCATCTGTTGCGCCTTTTATAGCCCTGTCCTATGGTGTTCAAGTGGTTTGCATGTGTTCTGAACCACCAGGTTACAAGGAAGTTAGTTTATTTCCCTGATATTTGCTAACTAATTTAGAAAGTGCAACTTTTACTGCTTACGACAACAATGTTTCCATAAGTTTTCAATGTTCAATGTTTTCTATACAATTAAAAATTATCACACTCGTTCTCTGTTAAAATGCTCCGCATCGAACTTCTGTTGCAGTTTTGTGTATAAGTGCACAGATCAATAAGTCTATCGCAAAATTCAAGTATATTTGGCTTGATTTCATTGATGCGGAGTATTGAAATTTTCGAGCACTATTCTGGTTTAAATAGTTGAATCAATGACGTTTTCGGATTAAAATGACAAAATGGGACTAAAATTTCCTAAACTAATTCTTGTTTTTGGGATTAAAATTAAAAAATAATCCGAAACATTCTTGTTTCTGTCGTACAAATTCTGAAAATATATACAATTTCTTAGACATTTTTAAATAAACCAAAAAAATATAAAATAAATAAAATAAGAAGAAGAATTTTTGGGATTGAAAAACTTAAGTCTGTTCTTGCGAGAATTAAGCAACACCTACTTGGAAATAAATAGGCAACAATATCTAGTTTTTTTTTCTGTGTATGATTTAAAATTATATAGAATGCTTTTTACAATCTGGAAACTATTTGAACCACTGTCGTATGCAGTTGATGTTGCACTTTGCAAATTAGTAAGAAGTTATCATGGAAGTGACATAACTATCTTGTAACCTGGTTGTCTAGAACATGCCAACCACTTGAACACTACACAGTAGGCATATAAAAAGAAGCTGCAGACGGGTTAGTTGTCAGAGCAAAAACCTAAAAACCCGTTACTCCAAGTGCGAAGAAAATAACTTTAAATTAATTTGGTAAAGTAAAATATGAACATGGTTTTAAAGCAGTGAGAGAAACCGAGAGGCAAATGGCCAAGAACGACTTTATGTGAGCGCTGTTTTAAAAGGTCGTCTTGAGACCAGAAAAAAGTCAAATAATTGTTATATATGGACGTTGATGCACTTCGGTCAGTAGAGGCAAGTGGCCCTTGCGACACCAAGTAATAAAAAAGAATACGATAAAATTAACTACTGTCGTTCTGTCTGATTCTTTGTTTGAAAGCGTTCTATGTGGGCTAGGATTAGGGTTTTTAGTCTAGGGACAACCACGTTGCATGTTATTGTGTACAAATTACAATACTACAATATTAAAATTTGCAAATAAAACTCTAAAGGGTTCATGCAATTCCAAAGAAGTTCACTATTCGTGCAAGACTAAAGGTAAATAGGATCTAGTGTGTGTGAAAATGTGACCTAGCACCTAACCTTTCATGTCACAATTCTACGGTTGACTAGGGAAAGTGAGGTAATTAGGAGGATTCTACTAGAATTTTACTGTAATCTACGGTCCGCATCTCAGTATAAGCCAAGTAGAGCGAAAAGTAAAAAGTTCTTCTGAACAGAGAACGCCATTAGCTTACATTTACACCCTTACCCAGTACCATGTTTGAAAATTAAGATTTTCTTCTTTAGCTATGGACGAAAAATGTGGAAGGATTTCGGAAGAACTCCATAAATGAATCAATAACGGTTTCCGTGATCTTCTCTTTGGTGAGGAAATCAGATTTATACTCGTCACCAAGATTTTTGATAGTCCCACGGCAAAACTTCAATAAAGTCTGGCACAATATTGCTCTGGAACCGCCGAAAGGACTCACTACTGTGAGGTATTCCGCAAAGAATCCCGAGGAGCACAAGGCAATTCCAATTCGCTTTTCCAAAAAAAAAATAGTTCGATGAAATGGAGATACTTGCTTGCGTAGATTTGGAAGCCGTCGCTGCGATTGGACTCCAAGTTTTGCAGCTCATCAAAAGTTCCTGGTGACATCGCGGCCAAACCAATGCCTCCATCATGATTTCTTTAGTATGTTCCATTGCTAAATCTTTCAGGATTTCGTCATCGTTCAAATTGCTCTTTTATCTCATTTTTTTTTTTTTTGCTTTCAAAGATTTTTGCACATAAGAAAAAAGTTTTGATTTCTATTTAAGTCATTTATATTTTGCGGACATAAAAGGACGCAAAAATGACTGAGTTAAAAGTTCCCAATTTAAAGCAAGATATTATTTTAGAAAAAGAACAAAATTTGGGAACTGATGCAGTGAATATTTTTGTGGAGCGACAAGTGCAAAAAGGAGTTATAACATTCGTCGACACTACAACTTCCACGCGAAAGCACGCCCGGAGTTGATGAGAGATAATGACGGGCTCGAGCTTAATTTGAAATTAAAGACATCTTTTTCCTTACAATTAATAAAAGCGAAATCAGCTTCTACTAGGTATGTTTGCCAATGCCCAGAAATGTTTGCTAGATTGCAAATTTTGTAATTCTACTTGTATAGATACGTTGCAGTGCTTTGATAAAACAGGTGTGAAAATTGTGCAACAAATACCGCTTTCTCGACGTACGATTACACGAAGTATAAATGAAATAAGCCAACAGTTAATACAAAACCTTAAACAGAAATTAAGTAAATGTGGATATCACTTGTTGGCAGTAGATGAAAGCACTGACATAGACGACGTTGCGCAAGTTTAAATATTAATAACATTTATTGACGCAGATTTTAACGTCTAAGAGGACATTTTAAACATTGTTTTTTATATGGGAAAACAACAGGCGAAGACATAGTTACTCTAATTGAAATATCAGTCAACGAAATTGGAAGATTCCAGAAATTGTGCGGCATGTCCACCGACGAAGCAGGGAGAAATTAAAGGTCTTAAAGGTCAGTTTAAGCAGCAAGGCAGAAATGTTCCCTTCTATCAATGCCTCATCCACCAGAAAGCCCTATGGGATGAAATTAAGACTTAAACGTTGCTCTTTAATGTCCAAAATTAAATAGCTTGATACTAGATTATCTTAATCCCAAGAATGGCAATTTACTCTATACAACTTTTGTAGTTAATGACATTCTTCTGTGTTCTTTGGTGTAGTATACAATACAAATATTTTAGTTAATGACTTTCTTCTGATTTTTTCGGTTTAGTCGGACAGCATATGTCTGTCCAGCCTTCCTTGATATCGCTGTTGCATTGTTCTCAAGCCATGGTGAAACGTTCACCCTGCTCTTTGCTTAAGTCACCTAGGCTTTCTGGAAATTTATCCAAGTGAGATTAAAGATAGTGGACCTTAAAAATCATATTTTCCAACACAGTCTGAACCAGTTCTTCATAGTTTTAAGCTTTGTAGTTTCCTAGGAAACTAAGAAAACTTGAGCAAGCAGATGCTTCGATATCATTATTTCTCTTCATAAAATTTTGATCATTAACCAGCTATCGAGTCTGGCAGGCTATTCGGTGCTGCTCCAAACACTATGTGCAAATTTTCCACGAATTTTGCCGGACTCTCATTCGAGTTTTCTGGCGAGCTTATGACCCCTGACTGTTTGAACCCAAATAAGTTGAAAAGTGTGTGAAGGGACTCAAACAAATGGAATTTCACCAGTATTAAGGAGCAATTGATAAGAAATTTATTAAATCAATTCATGTTTATATATATTCTAGATGGGATCAACAGATGCAGTCGACTATCACAACAATAAAGGTTGGTATTCAATAGTTCTTTCCCTTCAAAAAGACCTCAAGCATGGCAGTCAACCTGGATAACTGCTCTGTGTTTTCGG
>VNJS01013187.1:0-29799 GCA_008042575.1 Drosophila watanabei | reverse complement strand
TTTTTTTTGGCTCGTGTTTGTCGGCTGTGGCAGAGACTGTAATATTTATTTTTATTATTCTCCTGAACGGATGCCTCATTGTCTCCTAAATTATTTCCTCACCCAGCGGCAGCTGTCTAAAAGGGTTGCCAAGTTTTCCGTTCCGTGTATATTTTTGTTTTCTTTGATTATTAGTTTTGTTGTCTCTGTTATTTATAGCGACAGATGCAGGCCAAGCAATGTTTGGCGCTGCCCCACCTTTTCCCTACATTTCACCGAAGCTATTTTAAAGTTTTGAAATCTTTTAGTGATATTGTGGTATTTGGTTTGGAAAATGATTCCCCAGACATTCATATTGGAACTGATTTATGATATGGGATGCCATAAATGAGTTATAGGCTTTGAGTATTATTTATACTAAACAAATTTAAAAACTTGATATACCTATTAGTCCAGATTATACTGTATTTAGCTCTTGGCTTTGTGATTGTCCAAAAGTAGATCAGTTTCCTAAGAACCAGTTGTCTTTCTTTTTTTTGAAGGGGAATAAAACCAGTTTGCAGCTCTACACATATGTTCTCCACATTACAAATGTCCAACTCTCATTTCCATAATTAATTATCATTTTTTTCTCGGTCAGAGCAAAAATTAAATTACGACGACCACGTGCCAGCATCCATCATGTGAGCTGTCAGCACAGCTTAATCGCACTATATCTGAGTCACATCACCTCAACTTAAAACTACAGATAATTTTTCTTCAAGATTTTCCTTTGTCTTTGCATCTTGCAACGCGTCCTCTCTCTTTCCGAAGTCTGTCTCTCGCCGTTTGTGTTAAGGGGTTAAAATCATTTGACATCTTGTGCATTGTAATTACACTTAACATAGCTCTCATAGTGCAATGACTGCGGCCGGGACTCCGAGTTTAATTCAATTAATCCCCAGAGTGACACTAATCGAATCGATTATACCCATTTTAAATTCCAGCCAGACGTAAGTTGCTTCGGGTCGAGAAAGGTAAACGATGTCAAGGGGTTTAAATATTATGATTAGAAGGGGACAACATTAACAATTCAAATCGTTGTGATTTATAATTAAATTAGGACTTAAAGTATTTAAAAAAATAATAAATTTAAAGTATGTAAATATGAAAATATTTACAGATATTTTATAGTATTTGTTACAATACCTTTCATAGCTAGCGAGATTGTTTAAAGCCATTTCCTATAGCTACGATATTTTTTACAAAACATATTTCTCTTACAAGCTTACAACATTCCAAAAATGTGTCCTAATATATTTTAAGTTAATCTTTTCCTCTGATATATTTTTAAACAACAATATTTATCCCAGCTCTGGCCCGAAAATATTTATCCGTGATTTATTAAACTCTCTCAGCTGCATTTATTTATAGCACGAATTCTCGCTCTGTTATCTTAAAGATCTACTTCTCTCGCCCCTGCTGCAGTGCGTTAATTAATTCTCCGCCATTCGCAACCCACATGCACATACATACACAACTAGATATATATAAATATATACAGTCTTAGCTATCGATTCCATTCCATTGGGTTCCATTTGCTGCCTGCATTGTTAATTTAATGCTCGGAGGCAATTGGACTTAAGTTCCATGTAGCAAGCACGCCCGTTTTAGAACTGATTTAATTGCAATTGTGCGGCCAGCAGCAGCAGCGGACATGCAATTGTTATCAAAAAAATAAAAACACACCCTCGGGGACAAACGGAAAATGCGGGCTAATCCACACCCAAGCTTAATTAACAAGTGTAATTGATAGAGCTTCGCCAAGAATTAGGGTTACTCCCTCCTGCACTTCCCCCTACTTTATTAATCACTCCAATTGCACGAAGGCGTCTCGGACAGATGTCAATAAAAACCACAGACATGACACACATTCTCCGACATCGAAAATGGGAGAAATAAATGCGTGACAAGTGAAAATGTTGCGTTTCTTGGCGGCACCCCAGCGGAAAACACTTCATCCATGTTTATTTTTAATAACACCAATAACAACAGAAACAGTTTAAGTTTTTTTTTTTTTTCAATAGTCACGGCAATTTAATGCTGCACTGGAAGTAATTATAATTTATTTGTATTTTATTAGGTTATAAAAAAATATCAATAAATTTAAAAGTATCACATTTTGTATTGAAATACATTTTTTATTCCCACTAACAATTATAAATATGTTTTTAAAGTATATTCATCGGCAAGTCCCCTTTTAGATCAGTATTATTTAATAGATTATTTTAAGCAAAACATACTTTCTTTAAATAAAAAAAAAACAAACAAATAAATAAATTTCTTTCTGTGTACTCAAAGAGAAAGACAAGCTGCAGATAGAGAACAAGAGAGAGGGACTAATTTTTAAGCGTCTGACATTTATTTTGCATGACATTTCACACACGCACACACATATACTATGAAATATGGGCACTTGGGTGTTGCACCTCGTTATCCAGGGGAATTGTCTCCACCGAGAAAGATTTTGGGATTTTTTTTATACCCTCATATCATGGGTATTAACATTTTGAGAGTGCGTTGATACTACATTTTAAAATTCATATTAAATTTATTAAAGTTAAATATTCCTTTTTATAAAATGTTAAGGTATATTTTGCTTGAATCACATAAATTAATTCAATATTAAGAATAAACCGTTTTCAATTTAGCATTTGAGAAATATATTTTACAGAGAATTCTTGGGAAAATGTTTAAAGTAACATAAATAACAGATTTTCCGAGGGTATTTTCATATTCGGTGCCCTAAGTCTTCTGACTGCTTGCCTTCCCTTTGTCTGCTACTTTTCGTTGATGCTTTTATTTTGGTCCCCAAATATTAAGCAATTTAAGTTAAACACAATGTTTGTTCTTATTTGGCGCACTCTCCTCCGTTTAGCGGCTCTCTCTCCCCATATACCTCCACCGTCGTTCTCTCCCGCTTTTCTCAATATTCTGGGTCGCCTTTCGAGACAAACTGAGAGGGTTGTATTTGTTGTTGTGGCTGCTCCCACGGCGGCTACAAAATTTCTGTGGCTCTATTCGAAATCAGTTCGAAAATTGCCGGCGGTCAGAACATTTACTTTGAACATCCGCGGCGTTTGTTGAGAAATTCTCGTTGAAAAATTTCGGCACATGTTTTATTTGAACTTTTCCTCCGATTCGTGTGTGTTTGTGTGTGTCTCTGTGTTTTGTTAATGAAAAAATAGTAAATAATATAGTACCAGAAAATTGGCGTATGCTTTTGACATGACTGGGAAATATTACTGACCCAATCAAAGTATTTATAGAATGATTGATGAGTAAGGCTGTGCGACTTGTGAGAGTATTTTATAAATTAAAGAACAAACGAATATCAACATTCCGAAAGTAAATTAAGTAAAGCGGGAAATCCCATGAATAATAATTGTATTTAATAAAAAATACAGAGTTTATATTTTAAAAAGAAATAAATAATAATAAATAAATATCAGTGTATATGACTTTAAAATTGTCAAAAATCCCCCAAAAATGTATATGATAATGAAAGAAAAAATAGAAAATAAAGCAACAAATAGAACATAATATACATAAATATAAAAATATACATGAAAGTTATATAAATTACTCTATGAAAAAATAACAAAGTATAAAAATATACTACAAATAAGAGATAAACTAAATTATAAACAAACAAATAAAAGTAATCCCTTTAAAAGAAAATAAACTTTATATCCTAACATAACTTCCCTTTCCCTTTATGGAAATGAGCTGTCAGATTCCCCTGTTTCTTGCTCTGATTTCTTTTATGGGGAAATCCTTTTTCCTCCGCCATGATATTGGCGCCCATTTCGCAGTCATAAATAACACATCTTTCAAGTTCACCTCTCCGGATGTGTCCCCCCATTTCGCTCGTTAGCCATTAATCAAGTTTCATTGCGCCAATAAGCAATTCTAGGCGGTAAACAGGAAAATAATTGCAACAATAAAATAAATATAAACGCAACTGCAACCCGAATCCGTTGTAATCTTCATATCCGGCTTGTCGCCGTCTGCAAATTCAGCAGATGCACAGACCTCCATATTGCCCCCTCAGGGATCAGTTTTTGCATCATCATTATAATGGAGACTCTTTTAAAAGAGCTGCGTGTGCCTCTGCTGGGGAGTTGCACGAAGGGATACATACATGTATTTATTTACTTTGTTTCCTAGGGAAAGTGCGGGTTAAAGGGGAGACTCACTCCTACTTACGTGTTTGACATTTTAATTGCTTTGTTGATGGATTCAACTGTTGACACTTTCGTTTTTCGCCCCCTGAATCTTTAATGAGCATTTAAGTTGCAAATTTTCCAGCCTGTGGGGTTTTAAAGGGGTTTAAAGGGTTAATGGGGATATAAAGGGGAAAGTAGAGAGGGAAATATACAAGGAAAATGTATTAAGTAGAACAATATTTAAAAGAGCAGAGAAAATGGAAAAAAGACTACTTAAATTTGTAGGAAATTTTGAGAATTAAAAGAAAATAAAATAAAGTATTCACGTAATATAAATAATATTAAAACATAGAAATACTTTCAAGAACAAAATTCTTTTTACAAAAAAAAGTAAACATTTTGTACACGAAGCAATTTATTCTTTCACTAAGATTCTTTCTATAATTTTCCCCTATCCAAACTAATAATTACAACTAGAAAACGACCCCAAAACGTTCCCACTGATTTTCATTGTTCCACCTTAAAGAAAACTGTCTGTGAAGGGAAAAGACCAAGTCAAAAATATCTTAACTATACCAAATGCGACCGACCGTCTTCCGTTCAACACCTCATTAGGGCGACTTTCCGGACTGAGGCCGAAAACGACTTTTAATTGTGCCCACTGGACATACACAACGGCTCCTTGCCGACATCCCTCTCCCCTGCCTCCCCTATCCCCTCGATCTGCCCATGTTTTTCCACGATATGTCCGGAGGGTGAACATGATAAATGCTCTGGACTGTCTAATGTTCTCCTGCCACTACAATATTTAAGCCACAGCCACAGCCAAGCTCGAGTGGAGCAATTAAGTGCCAGACACTCTAAAATTGTCGTTTAACATTTGTCAGGGGGAAATAAAATACAAGAAGAATTAAATAAAACAACAACAAGTTGTGCGCACTAATTAAATAATTGAAACAACAATTTTACGTGGGAGCCGCAATGACAAAGAACTAAATTTGTGCTAAAGAAAAATCAGAAAACAAAAAAGGAAAACCAAATAAAATAAAACCGTGAGATGTCACAATTCGATAATACCTGCTATACGGTGCCCGAGGCTTCCACGGATGACGACGACGGCGTGGAGGATCTGGGCAGTAATGCCACCCTGGAGAACAAGGATCACTCCGACTGCACCCTAGATTCGGATGCCACGACCACGACTTCCTCATTGGAGCGTCACATATATCGGAATCACTTTCGGTGCAGCAGAAGCTACGGTCCCCAGAGGGTCTCCATGCCCCTCCTAAGATCCAGTCGATCCAGGGAGATGACCCCGCAGCTGGGAATGTACCATGAGGGACCGGATCGAGATCCGCAGTGGGGTTACTTTGTGCCCCTCTCGCCCAACTGTTTCTTTAGTCCCCCGATGCAGAGGCGGCGGTATAGGTGCGACGACTAATAGATAATAATTATTTTGCAATAATTTATATATTTCTACAATTGTCTTTTAACTAAATATTTAATAATAATCTCGAAATCTTTATTATTCTTCCAGGGAAAAGGAAAACGATCGCAATCGTCGAGCGGTAAGCTATGGCGGCGATATTGCCTCCTCGCCCCAATCGGCCACCATGCCACGTGCAGCTCCACGTCGCGTGGCCCTCATGAAAGAGCCACCACCACCGCCGCCACCCAAGCCGCAGCTGACATCCAAATCCTCCGCTGACTCCATGTCCTGTTTGGCCAGCAAATATCCTCAATCTGAGTACAATCTCATCCAGAAGATCGACTCGAACAGCACGCTGACGGCTCCGGCACAATATCAGCCGCAGAACTTTTACGCAAACACTGGAACCATTTCGTCTACGAATGGCTATGGATCGCTGTTGTGCCACACGAGCTCCACGGCCAGTCCGCTGGCTGTTAGGAAGCGGGACAAGCTGCTCCATCGGTTCAGCGATGCCGCCACTCTGGGCAGGAAGCTCAAGAAAAAGAAGAACACGAACCGCACCTGCAGATCAATGACGGAGGCCATCGAGATGCTGGCCGATCCGGTCATCGAGGATGAGTTTTTTGTAAGTACTTTTATTAACATTTATTTTTAGATTATGTAGGGTGTCGTAGGAATAAGTTTTGTCCTAAAATTAATGGTTTATAAAGTATAATAATTATCTAAAAAAGCAAAGGAATTCGCATAATGCAAGATTGCTAATTTTTCCTTAAATGTGAAACGGTAAAAATATAATTTTAAATGTCATCTTGATATTATTCAATTAACTTTAAATTCTTAAAGGAACACCTTTGATTTTAAATAATTAATACTCTATAATAGTTTTTATTCTCTGTAAAAGCTTCCCTTTTGATGATTTTCTCTACACATCTTCATCCCCTCCCACAATTTCCCTTTTCAGGGGGTGTATTTGTTTGGCTTAGGCCCCTGTGTCCGACCATTCCCCCAGAAACCCCCATTTCGTCTCATTTCCCACCGACCCTGCGCTCACACTCACAGTGAGCTTTATCGCAATCGCTTTTGTTCTTGTATTCCTCTGCAGCTGAAAGTGTGTTATCCATTGGAAAAAATACTCGTGTCTGCCTGATAGGCTCTTCAAATTCATTGAATTTATTTCAGTTTAGTTTGCGTCTGTAGCTCAACGCGTTTCGAACGAAAAGTCCCACCAAAAAGCAACCGATATTCGTAGGCGGAAGTGTAAAAGAGACAAATCTTTATAAAGATAAGGTGGAGTGAATAGGAAGTTGAAAGCTTGAAATGGAGAGGGGCTTTTAGATCGAGTGGAGTGTTGGGAGTTGGAAAAGTTGAATATGCTAATGAAAAAAAGACGATAGGTTTTAATGGCATCAACACTCTTTTTAAGACATTTATCTTTACACGATATTAATAAAGGGGTCTTGGAAATTTTATTAATTTCAATTATCACAAAGTAAAGTAAATATTTTAAGTAATTTTTTTGAGCGTATTATTATCCAAACTGAAAAGTATTTATTAATTATATTACTTCTAACTTGAGAGATTAAATCTATAATCTAATGATTCCCTCTGCTTAACCTCTCAAAATCCAATTGCGGTAATTTTTTAACCCCTTTCAACTAACCTTGAAATTATATCCAAGCTGAACTCAATTCGAAATGCAAAAAAAAACATAATATCCAAGAAAAAAGGGGCGTAAATCCCACTACAGTTCATTACACTGAACATTCATTGACCCAATCGTGGTGCCTCGAAAATTGCAAATTGAATTGGACTAAGAATTGGGGTCAGCGGCATATAGAAGACCGATCTAAGCCACAATTATTTGCCAAATCAGTCTTTAATTAACCAACTCAGACTTGACAGATTAGCATAGTATTTCGGTTTGAGCCCTTCTGCTGCCCCCCCTCTCATTCTCATATGACAGTTCAGTGTCCAGGAAGACGACGACGAATGTGTCTAACAAAACAAGTGACTCGAAAACTGTGTCAATACTTTGGGATCGGAAAACAATTTACCTCGAAAGGTGAACTGTGGAGGCAGCGCGAACCCGTCCGGCTAATTGGATTTACCGTGCGTGAGCTTTCCAGCAAACAGGGGAAAAGGTTGTTGCAATAAAATCAAACAATTGCAGTGGAAAATCGAACGTGCAGTGTGCCGAACGTGCTGTGTTGGTCGTCGCGTCAGAAAATAACATAAATCGAATATATTTTTAAAATCACTTTTTGTGCGATTTTTGGTATAGCCTGCGGCATCTTTTAGGCGCTTCACAGTAAAAACTGTTGCCTGCTTTTGTGCTTAGTGATTTAAACAGCCTGAAAAATTATATCTACATTAAACTGTGGCATACTTTTAGGTGGCGATTACTTTTACATGGGATTTTTGTTAAATATAAAGTACATCAAATATAAACATCTAAAAAATAATTTAATTAAAAAAAAACAACGTAATTTTTAAAACTTGGAAATATAAAAGAATCGTTTTTTTTAATAGTTTCACTTGCTTTTATAAATAGTTCCAAAACTGCCCACCACTTTCCATGTAGAAGTTGTGTAAAGTAAAACCATGTCAAATTCGTTCGCTTTATTTTTTTTTTTACTTTTTAAATAAAAACTTAATTTAAAAAGAGTTAATTACAAAAAAAAATATACAAGTGCTTTAAATAAAAGTAGAAAAAAGAGAAAAAAAAATTGAGCTCTTCGACCGTGACAGGACTCGAACCTGCAATCTTCGGATCCGAAGTCCGACGCCTTATCCATTAGGCCACACGGTCGTTGTGAAGCACCGCGCATAAACTCGACTTAAGCTGCGCAACTTACGGACCGAGTTACCGCACAGGGTGGATTACGCGAGTTTCACTGAAGCAAAAGCAAAAACAACATAAAAAATTATATATTATCAACAGGGTGTGACGGAACTCAAGCGAACAATAAATAAATAATATGAAGCCCAGCACAGGTCGACGTCGCAGCTTTAAAAACAAGCCGCCCAAAGCGAATGTGTACAATCCGTTGGTGCGCTATCGCCCCGCGGCCTATGTGCGGAATGGCATTATTGGTGGCGGCGATGGACCCGGGTCCAGTGGCCTGTACCAGATCAACGACAAGGTCTACACCACCAGCAAGATGTTCCTCCGCGACGGATTCATGTATCCCCGCCAGCCTGGCCAGCCCATGGATCCCCGCTATCCGCTCGAGCTGCACGAGTTCCCGCAACAATTCGGTGCCACGGGTCTGCAATTGGTGAGCACACCCAAGGTTCATATTGCTGGTGAATACTTGGCCAATGACCAGCTGCAGCAGCAACAGCAACAGGTGCAGGAGCACCCGCAGTTGGGCAGAAGAAAGGCCGCTACCGCTGCCGCCGCCGCTGAAATCAATTTGGCCAATCAGGTTTATTGGCTGGGCAAGCAAAAGTCCAGATCCCGATCCCGCAGCAATAGCTTGGGCAACAAGAGCATCACCAGCTGCATGGGTGGCGGCGGCAGCAGTGCCGGCGACAGGGATCGGGAACGGAATAAGGAAAGAGATCGTCCCTATATACGCAACGTGGATGATCTGCTCCAGGCGCTGGGCAAACGGGATGGTGGCGGGGAAAATGGGAGCAATATGCTCGAGACCGCCTCCACGCATTCCTCAAACCAAAGAAGACGCTTCAAAAAGGTGAGAGTCTGATTGATGAGAAAATAAACAAAATTATTTAGACTTAAAAAGAATATTTAAAAGGGGAAACAAATTATAAACGTATAAATAGCAAACATCATTTAAAATAAAAATTTTAGGTTTATTCTTAATAAAAGAATAGAAAAAAAAGCATATTTTGTCGACCGTGACAGGACTCGAACCTGCAATCTTCGGATCCGAAGTCCGACGCCTTATCCATTAGGCCACACGGTCAGTTATATAAATTCGAAAAAAATATTCTCAGTAGCTCTAAAAAAATCAAGTTGAACTTTTCTAGAAACCTTTTTATTATACCTAATAATATAAATTTTATATTAACCACTCTTAAAAGAAGTTTTAAATTCCGTTTTTAATTAATACATTTTCAAATAAATTTTTTTAGACCGAATTTCTAGGGAATTTAAATATTTTTCCATTACATTATTTCGAAAATAAACACTCAAATTGAATACAAAAAAACCAACAATCAATCATCGCATTGCATGGCTCTTAAGCAACTCGGAAATTTGTCAACCAGCGCGGCATTGCAACACTTTCAATTGTTGCTGCGACACCTTTTTCTCTTTCGGCCACCTTAATTACGCCTGTGGCCACTGGCCATGTGGCTGGGACTCGTTCCGCCAGGTCATCATCACTCATCGCGCTGGTGAGGTCTGCAGTGTCCAGAATGGAGGCAGTGAAGCCTACCGCCCCTGGGGTGCGTCTGCGCAAAAATTAAAATTAATGATGTTTAAAATTTCGCTGGAGGGTTTAAATGGAAATGAAGGCAAAGTGGGATGAAGAAATAAAACTGGGAAGGATGACGGAGTGGTAGAAAGAGGGAGAGCTGGAGCTGGACAGCCGGTAGCTGCTAATTTGGCATTCTCAAATCCTCGAACACACCTGCCCTGAAAGATGTGCCGTCCTCCTGCTTTTTCAATCTCTGAATAAGCCCAAAAAGTCAAGGCTTTGATGTGGTTCCTTTTACAGCCTGTAGAGCCTTTAGAGCTCTCTCCTTACTCTTTTAAACCTTATTTTATGCATTTTTAACCCGCTGTGTTGCTCAGGCTTCCATGACGATTTAGTCTTTTTTTCGGTTTTATTTTTCTTCTTTTGTCTTTTCTGGTTCGTTTTCGCCATCGTCATTAGTGGATATATATATATATATATAGTTTTTTTTTTGGCTTAATTCTGACTTCGCTTGGGGCACAATTTATGCGCTTCTGTTTCGGATTCAGATTCGGACTCTGAGGAGCACTTGAGTTTGAGAAATTGGTTTCGTTGATTGTGCCTTTGGACGTGGGCAAAACCGTGGTCTAACTCTTGTTAAAAGTTGAGTTACCTATCAAAAAGGAAGTTTAATTTGAGCTTGGGAATTTCATTACTTTTTCCTAATTTTATTTTTACTCATCGTTTGCTCAATTCACTTACCTGTCCCTAGTTTACTAGAATTATGAGAAAATGTAATATAAATGGGATCAGAATTCAGAGTCCAATCAACCCCCAACCACTGCAATGCCACTCCTCCCCCGACCCAACTTCCGTCGTGTATATAAATCCATTTAGAGCTCAAGCTCGTTTCGCATCAACTGAAATGAAATGAAATAAATTGGAAGTGGAAACCCAAGCAAAATGGGCATAAATTTATCTCTTTAAATTCTAGCTTCAGACCGGCGAAAGGGTAAAGGAATTTAAGCCAACATATTGGGGGAATATGTAATGCATGCAGTGTGTGACTTCCAAATGCAGGAGACCAAAAAGTAAAAACAATTGCAATGCAGCCCGAGTCCGATTGGGGACTTCCCCTCCGTTGCAGTTGCTCGTAAATCGAATAAAGCCCTCTCCCCCCCTCCTTTTTTGAGGTTCCGCTGGGGAACTGAAGAAACTTGGGCCAGTAACTTTGTTAACAACATTTTACAGATTTTCTTCTGCTGCTGTCAGTTCCTGCTTTAGTTTCGTAGTCCATGACAGTCACGTGCCAAGATATTTTTGTAAGCGAATTGCTGCAGCTTATTGAAAATGCAAGGCAGAGTAAAGTCAATCAAGGCATAAGGGAAAAAAAATGACGGTGTAAGCTCTTAATTAAGTTTTGGAAGCTTTTTCATGTTTTTCTTTTTGGGCTGAAAAAAAATATTGATTTTGGGTTAAAAGTATAATTTATAAAGACCAACATTTTGAAGAGTTAAATTAGAGAACTAAAAGTGTCCAAGGAGTATATTTTACTTTTTTAAGAATTCAACAGTCTTAAAAAATATTTTTAAGCCCAAAAACTATTTATAACCCTTGGGCCAGAATAATTGCACAATCTCTGTTGATACTCTGCCCGCAGCCAAGCCAAATTGCAAATCTTTGGCCACAAATTACAGACCATGAAACTTTATGCATGCAGTGGCAGTGCAGCTCGCTCCCGACTGCAAATCAAATTATCCAATTGCGAGACTTTATATATATATATATATATAAAGATATAACTTGTAATGGCCAGGTGGCGTTGTCCCCCGACTTTGGGGTTTTTTCGTAAGACACCGCGGAACAATAATTGTGTCAAAAACAAGAAACAAAAAAGAGAAAAACGACCAAAGCAACACCAACAAAAAATTAAAAGACACGCCGACAATTTGAAATGTTGCACGTGCTCAAACGCTCAGCGAAAATAAAAGTAAGGAAAAAGAGATATAAAGTAATTGCCGGGCATTAAGTTTTTGGGTAATTGCTTCACATAAGCCAGGTCATTAACGAGTCCCCGTCCGCCAGATAGAAATCATCGCCCCAAAAAAAAAAAAACTATTGCCTCTGCTGCAAGTTAATTGAATTTGGAAAATAAAATAGAAACAACTCAACTGGATTTACGTTATCTGGCAGAACAGACCAACTATTTAATTGAAATTCTTTCACCAACTTCCGAGTGTCTGCTTTTCGTTTAATTAAATCTCAACATGACCTGGGTTAATATTAAACTGTTTGACTCTTGGGCTAAGTTTTGGAAAATTGGATTGAAATGGGTTTTCTGTTTTGAGGTTAAATTTTATTTCCTTGTCATCTTTCTAGAGTTTTTGTCTAGTCATTCTGCTACTAGAAAAAAAAAACTATAAACCTATTTGCTACGAATGTTTTTTTGAAGCTAAGCCATTGTCTTTCAAGAGGTAGTTTTAAAGTAATTCTACTTGAACAAACAAATGATTTAAGTGTCTTAAATAATAAATAGTGCTTGAAAATATAAGATATTATTACAGTGACAGCATGGGATGAAGTAAATCTAGTTTACAATAATTTTTTTTATTAAAAACTGTACGTTTTTTAAACATATTTTTAAATATTTTATAAAAATTCTAAACTACCAAAGAATCCCAAAAACAAGTTTTCTAAGAGTTTAACAGATTTATAAGAAAATATTTGTTAAGTTCTGAAAACCTTATAATGTTTAATTTGTACTTCTCCATTTAAATTCCTTTGCTTTTGAAGAAGGAATGCAACATCCTTCTTGTATAGAAAAGCATATACTATTTTTATTTTTAATGCCATTGCTCCGGTGACTAACTTATTGCATTTTCATTACACTCCATCCTTCTATCCTTCCTTCCTTCCTTCCTTCCGACCATCTGTTGTGCTCCTTTTTGTGCCTCCGCCTCGTACTCCCTTTGGCTCATTTTTGCACTCATTGCGAATTCACAGCAGCTCTGGCGGCAGCAACAACAACCGACATTCCTATAAATACCAACTTCACACTGAATGCAACAAAAAGTTGTGCCAAGTTTTTCCTTTATCTTTGATTGCAAACTTGAATAGCAACAACAAGCAGGGACCGAGGACTCCTTTGCAAAAACGGGCCACAAAAGGGTGAAAAGAGTGAGTAACGAGAAGAAGAGCACTCCTTGCTTAACCCTTTAAGGCCCCAACTCTGTTAAGAGCCCTCTTGATGGATTTATCAGTTTTATAAACCAGTAACTTCTTCTATTCTATTTACACATTCTTAAATATTATTTCTATAATATTCTCAAAAATCCTTTTAGTTTGCAATATAAATTCCTACTTAACCCATTGAATACCCAAATAGCGCTTTTAATGCTCATGCCAGAAAGTCGTGCCTCAAAAGTGTTAACTCAAGGAGCTTCAAATGCTTCAAAAGCAATAGTTGGAAACCCGTTGCCAGTGCTGCCCATCTGGGTGCTGATTTTGTAGCTTTGTCGCCTGGCTTTGAGTGAACCTCAACTCTACACACACTCCCCCACACACACTCTTACACCTGGCAACTCACACACACACACAGGTAGTGTTTTGTGTCCAACTAAAAGGTCCAAACCGGGTTGCCAGCGAAAAGTTGCCCGGCAACATTTTTCGCTCATGTTGCCAGCAACAAGTTTACGCTCTGTCATTTACCTGGGCTCAGGTATGCATGCTCTGCGAGCGTTAGCGTGTGTGTGTGTGTGCGTGCGTTGCTTACCTGTGCTCCCTTTCAGAGTGTGTGTGAGTGGGCATTTTTGAGCATATTTCGAACGTGAACGTTTTCCACGTATGTACGTCGCCGTCGGTGGGCTTTTGCTTTCTTGAGTTTATTTCAAAAGTGGCCAACGCTTGCTGGCGAGTGGACGCGATTAACGGACGAAAGACTTGTGCTCAGCTCGCGCCGATTTCTTCGATAGTTTTTTTTATTTTTCAAATCGAACTCGCGCCGCCTCTCGGTGCCCCTTCTCTGTGCCGCTCGTGCTCGTGCTCGTGTTCGTTTTCGTTGGGGGCGCCTGTACTTTTTTACCTCAACAGATATTCGTTTGTCGCGCGACTGCAATTAATTAGCCACAAACACACACCGAAATTAAAATTATACAGAGAAATGCAGCAACAAATAAATCCCTGAAAAATCACTTAAGAAAATGTGAATTCCCTTGTCCATTACCCGTGTCCAGTAAAATGCTTTAGCCAAGTGTGCCTCAAACCTGTTTTTTTTGCCGAAGAGGTGAAAATCTTGCATTTACATTTCTGCCAACCAGATTTCAAACGTGCAACATGTGGCAATAGCCACCGAACGCCAACAGCCGCCATAACCTCCTCGAAGAAACGCATAATAAAGCAAATCGCTGCCAAATTCGTAAGCACTTGGGAGATATGGATATAGTCAGCGGATCGGCAACGGGCAACCAGCACGTCCTGCCAAACAATCACTTTCGACATGAGTCATTCCAGCAACAGGTAAAGCCACAAAGATTCCAAGGAATTTACTCATAAAATACATATAGGATGCGTTATTCGCAGCTCGAAAGAGAGAAGATGCTGTAAAATATTTTTCAGCATTTAAGGAATGAGATATTCTGCCTAAGGAAACAGAATTTATTAATAGTTTATTATTGATATTTATATCTTTTGGATTTTTCCCTTGCCCTTAGGCCAGTTTGACTTGCATAATTAGCTGTCATCATTAGCAGAAAGCAAGACCTTTTGCACATTTTTGTTGTATTTATTATATTTATATCTTTGTGTTATAATAAAATGGTACCAAGGTGTACCAAATTCAACCTTTTTTTTATGTAATTTTTACGTTGTCCTCTCATTAGTTAAGCAAAATCTGTTTACACTCTTTGTTTACTTGAAAACTCTCACCTCATCAGCAAAAACTTAGACTGAATGGGGAATAAAAAAGGTGCCAAGTTTGCAGTAAGTGAAAATGCATTGAAAACACACGACTGACGACGACGCCATGAGGAGACTTTTTATAGACAGACAAGCCCAAAACCATAAAGGTTATAAACAAACCGAAGGAAACACGAATACAGTTAGGGGTTTCAGCTGAGCAAATTGATGGTTAGAGCGATGCCAAGAGCTTGATAACCCCGTAGAAACCCCACTGAAAATATTTTCAGCTGAATTTCCACCGGAAAAGTTCAATCACAAAAATTGCCAGTGATAACATCTACTCGAAAACCCGAAAGAAAATCTCCAAGAAACTGTTAATTAACATAAAGCGTGTAATTTCACATGACAGGCTCTGAAATAAAATAATTAACAAAACCACAAATTGCGAAAGACTCGAGGAGCAGCAGCAGGAGGGGAGCATGTGTCGAGGACCTCAACCTGTTGTCTCACCTGAGCTGAGCCTGTGTAATCAACCTGCAAATGCACGAGTATCTGCTGGCAGGAATTGCCAGCCCAATAACTTGTAGTCATAAAATTAATGAATTTTTTTGAAAGTGAAACTTTTATCAAGTGGATTCAGGTTTCTGGGCATTTTGTTCGAAAACGAATGGGAAATGCCTTTTGAATATTTCAGATTGGAAAACAGAGATAGGGAAATTTGTTGAAAGAAAAGCCATTAAATCGGGGCTTTTATAAAATTCTTTTGTTTGAATTTTAACATGAAATTGACAGCATTTTAGTGAATGCAAATTAAGGGGCTAAAGTAGCTTATTTATTAATAATTTCAAGAAAAGCTTTAGGCGCAGATTCATTCAATCCTAAATTTATTATAATAAAATGATATTTTGCATCGTTTTTGCTGCTCATTTTCCCTTTATTTTCCGTCCCGAGATCACATGGGTTAGCATGAAAAACTTGACATTGCTTGGACTAGTCTTGGCTTGGCATTCACTTTTAATATTTTTTACTTCAAGTCAAGACCTGACGCAATCTTAGAGCGGCGCTTGGAATGCATAATTCATGGCTACATATAATAATAATAGCCATAGTGTCGCATTGATTATAAATAACCGACTAGACTTGGTCACATTCCATGGATTCAACGCTATTTTTATGGCCATTCACTGATGGCGCTGCCTAATGACTATTTATGAGAATCTCTGATACGTAAATGATATAGAATGTGGTATTTTAGAAATAACTTTAAAGCTTAGAATAGATCAGAGGTTAATAGAACTGAATATATGGGAATCCAAACCCTTTATTATGTCTTCCTCTATGATCATCTATGCATTGCCAAGTTCAAATATCTCCCATATTTATGAAGACATTTCCAAGCACCTTAAACCGCAATTTATGCTACCCCGATGCTCAAGTTTTGTGAAATCCTTTAAACCGATTTCTGGAAAAGCAAATACAGCAGGGCCATAAAGAATCTCTACCACCGCAGCCTCAGCGAGAGGAAACCAGTTTCATACGACCGTAAAAAACGAAAGAAAAAAAAGCAAACTCGCCGTTCGATCTGGAAATAAAATAAAATAAAAAAAAGATCGCCGAAGAACAAGAAACTCGAATCGGGGCCCTAACGCTCGGGTCCACGTAAAGAACTCTCCAAGGATTGAGTGAGCCGAGAGCCGGGTCTCGAGACTTCCACTCAAACGGGGGGATAAAAATAAACTCGCTTCGAAAGAAAGAAAAAGTCTTTGCAGCAGCATCCAAGTCAAGTTGTTGAACTGGTTTTCAGTAACACCAAAAACAAACGATAGCCGGTGCCCTTTGGAGACTTTTTCTCCCCCTTTTCTTGTTGTTTTTGTTTTTTCTCTCGTTTTATTTTCTTGTCGATCAAGCGATGCGGGTGTTGGTTTTCGATTCGTTTAACCCATTGATTGATATTGGTAATTTGACGCCATTATTCTGCAGCTGCCAGTCCGGATTTGGAAAGTTATCTAGTCACGAGGCCATGAACTGCATTGATCGGGGCAATTAAGTGAGTGATTTTTGGGGCCACTGGCCCTTCCCATGATCAGACAATTACCACGGACCCCCCTGTAAATCCGCCTTTGCATGTAGACTATATATCTCTTCATCAATGTTTGACTATATATATTTATACCCGCCCCAGTGTCGGTTGCCATGTCGAGCCTCATAATTGTTTGGGCTCGCAATCAGCATTGGAAACGAGGGAAAACCCTTTTCCACTTTCCCCGCCCGCCGGCCTCGGCTTTGGAGCTGTAAAATTGTTAATTTAGCTTCTGTCTTGTGTTAGTCACGTGAGCTTCAAATTAACTTTTTTGTTGGCTGCACTGTGATGGAGTCATTTCGTTGTAATTAACATTGTTTTTCTGGAGCAGGAGGTATTGGCTATGGTTTCATGTGAAAATTTGATTGAAAACACCATAATTTTAGGGAGGGGCGTGAGATTGATATGGAGTGGGAAAGGTGGAAAAATCTGACATTAACTTGTACGGCTGCATTTGTAAAAGGTCTGGGATATGTCTGGGAAACTATAGTAATAATTTTTTATGATAATCATAAGAATTATACTACAAGAATCTTTTCTCATTTGATTCCTAGAAAATAAAATCACTTTGCCAAAAACACATTCTATATCCACAGAAATATAATGTTAGACTTAGCCTTGGAATCTCCCCCAACTTGTTGCACCTGCTCCACTTCTCAGAGGAATAAAAAACAACAGCACGTTTCACACAGCATTTAGGCAAAACGATCTTATTAAGAGCCAAGATTTATTAGCATTTTGAAATGGAAATCTGAAATCAAAAGCGACAATCTAGATACGGCAAATAAAACTGGATTTCAAAAGTGGGACCGACTGCAAGACAAAACCCCATCAGGTTGAGATATATGTGTGCTTAGTTCATTCAGAAAAGAGCCTGAAAAAAATGCCTATTGAAACATGTAAAATGCGTTGAGAGCTAAACTATGTGGTGGCCAAGACTTGTTTTATTTTGGATTTTTTGCTTTTATTTTTGGTGACTTACGAAACCAAGTTGCAGCCCGAAGAAACAAACACTGAGCTTTGAGGTAGCAACAGCATTGATTAGGAAATGAATGGCCACAATTTGTAGTTGTGTCTTTGCAGTTCGGAGTGCGGAGATACAAAACCGACAACTTCACTTGACATGCTGCCCCAAACCGCACACACACACACCGCACCCAGTCTCAAATTCTTGACGATTGATTCATAATAATACATTAAAAGCAAACCTGTTTTTAAAAGCAGAGACACACATTCTGCATACACTGGGGAAATATAAGGAAATTAGCATTAATGTTAGTAATTTTTTAGGAATTAAATATTAAGTGTCATGGGTTACTAATTTCTACTTTATCAAACAAAGACATCGGGCGAAGTTTTAGTTGGGAATTATAAGAATTATAAATTTATTATTATTAGTTATTTTTATCATAAGCATTTTTAAAGTGCACTCCTTGAGTAACTCTCCCATGAGGTGTCACAACTTTGTTCTATTCACATCAAATCAGGCAGAACCCTCCTCCCAGACCAGCACATTCCTTTCATAATCCGCCACATCTGGCCCAATGTCTGCGGTTTCTCGAGAGTCCTCTTATTTGCATTCAAATACTTCTTTATTCATAAGCTCCCCTTTGTGACTCATCAGCTTGTCCTGTTCCTGTTCCACTTTGGTTTTTATTTACAAATAATTTTCCTTTGTTTCGATTTATTCACAATATTTATTCATTTGATTTTTCACCATAAATATTATTTTTTTTCATAGCAGTTGCCTTTTTGCCAGCTGTGTTTTTGTTTACGCATATGGAAAGCTGTCGAAGGCTGATAAAAAGTAATTGGCTTTTTCACTGTTTGCATTGTCTGTTGTGGCCATCCGCACAGAATATTAAATTATTCCATTGAACTTCGATTGGCAACGGTGGAGCTCAGTTAAATAATTACAGCAATTAGTTAAAATAAATAAATATTTAAAAAGGGAAAGTAAGGTGAATAAATATTAAAAAGCACCCAAAACGCTTTAAGTAAATACTTTTATTTAATTGTAAAATCAATTTCCCGTGACAGTTAAAAATTGTGATCCGTGACATCGTCTAGACAAACCAAATTATACACACCTAAGAGACTTAACTCAGCATCAGTGTGGGCTCGATTTGTGTCGCCTCATTTAATTTCATAGTCTGAGATTTTCCACTCGCTAACCGAAATGTCAAAGTTGAATTTTGGTTATTCGTTGTCCGCGAATTAAGAGAATTACATGTGAAAGTTACTTTCGTGGAGAATATTTAACCTGAATAAGCCAGAAGCCAGAGAACAGGCGAAACATGCTAACAAGCAATTTTATATGCAAATCAATCCCCAAACTGAATAAAACATCAGATGTGGAGGAAAAAGGGTTAAGAGTGTATTCTCGTGAACCCAAACTGAAAAGATTCGTTTCGCTTTTTTTTCTAAATTTTTTTCGCATGCTAATTGCGATTTTTTATCGGATTTGCGTACGCATTTTGAGCGACCGTCTTTTAAATTGGAATTTGAATACAAAGATAAAGGCAAAGATTGATGGCTTCGAGGGCTAAATGAATCATGCGAAAAAGATATACCTTCCATGTGCTCCAAAGTAAATCATAATGATTTTATATTTTTAGTTGGTTAAATTCATGACAATTTGATATGCATGATAATGTGGGATCTTTTTTTCACATAAGCTTCAATACTATTAGTTATAATGCTCATAATTATATAATTACTTAACAATTTGCTTCTGTTTTCTCTACCTTTCTTTGCAGGTGAGTTAAACGTTCTTTTAAAAACAATTTGCCAGCCCTTTGGGGCATATTCGTGAGTATGAATAATTTAGGCATAATTAAGGCAGAAGCCTCTCTGGACTAGAGACTAAAGAGTCATTATGATGGATGGACCCTGAATCGGAACTCTCTCATGCATTATAAACCCTATTTCTAGATAGGTGGAAGGGGCAGGGGTCATTTAAGTTCGCTTTTTATGCATTTTTCCAGTTGACTTCTCTTGTGGCAAATTCCAACCTCCATGAGATTGCTCTTAATTGTGAATGGTTTTGTCCCCACAACAAATCGAATCATTGATGCATCAAAGGTGTGGACAATCAAGCCCACACTGAATTTTACTAGAATAAATTTAAACACAAAATATTCACAAAAAAGGTTACTTTATTTAGCTGTTAACTGCAGCGTGCGCCGTGCATTTATTTTGCAAATACTGCGCCCCCAAAATCCCATGTCAATTATTTTTGTGACGTTTATCTAAAGTGACACCGCCGCAGCCATGCAAATTGTACTTAAATCGATTGTGTGGGTATCGATAATCGTCTGCGGTGGTTCTTTTTTGCCGTGTCGATGCTTACCACATAGTTTGCATACATTACAAACGACTGGCATTAAATATTATGGATTTTTCCACTTTTTTTTCTTCTCTTCTCTCAATGAGGCTCTTGACAGCCTCGTCTCTCGTTTTGCGTGGGTTTTTCTGCTCTGCTTTCGGGCGAGCACTTGGATCCAGCACTTGGATTTAATTGCTGAATGGAGAATGAATCGGTTTTGCATTGCTAAATCATACAAAATAAATACTCAACCAAATGGCAACTAACTAACTAACCCAGATAAAGCTTTAAGATGAAAAGCCGTTGAGTTAATTGTCTGGAAATTGTTTATATTTGAATGAGTAATTACAAACAATGTTGTGTTAATTAAACTCCATAAACATGAGCTTAACCAGGTTGTTGGTTAGAAATTTAAATCTGTGTCTCAAGTAAATAAAAATCAACATGTAAATTATTTACTTCGAAAGGAATAAGATTTAAACCTGATTACACATTGTTGAAAGAGTCTTGAATACACAAAGCTGATGGAAACTTCTATCGCATTTGCATTCCCTGATTTCCTTTATTTGCTTCCTTCAATCCGATTGACTTGTTTTTCCTTTGCCATTTCGAATGCTCCTTCGAGCCTTTCTCGGAAACTTCACCTTTGCTCTACTTTTCCGCGTCTGCAGTGCACACACAGTGATTAGAATGTAACATAATGATTTGTTCCCGGAGACGTGTCAGTCGGCATTTTTCCTGTTCCTTTGGCACTTCACATGCCGTATCCTTCGTGTGCCCCTCACTCCTTGTTTGCCTTGGAAAATTACACACTCATTTTCAGAGTGTTTACGTTCTGCATACGAGGATGGGAGATAGTAGCAAGATGTATGAGTCCGTAGCCTGTATCCTGTTGTATCCCATTTCCTGTTTGCATATCGTTGCCATACAGAAAGAAAAGGAAAAAGTGAACTAGGTGTTTGCTCTGGGCCATAGAAAGGCACACATACACACAGAGAGAGCAACGTACATTGTGTGTCGAGAATAACACGTCCTGACAAGTGAAAGGATGCTCGAGCATGTGTTATCCCCGGATACTGACAATGGCCAAGGGACAGAATGTTGAGCTTTAAGGCTTCGGATGGATGCGTTAAACTTATCGATCAAGGGACTCGTATTTAATACTGATTAAATGGGAAACTGAAAAGTTCTTGACTACAAAAGACGTGAAGATAATGCCGCACTTCACTCCCTTTTTGGCTTAAGATGCCATTATCTCTTGTCACTTCTTTCAATCATCGCCTGCCTTTCAGAGATTTCAACTAGAAGCATCGAGTTACAGGGGCGAGGGTAATGCTTCCTGCACGACTGACCCAAATATGTTACCTAAGGTCACTTCCATTAGGCAGCTAATATCTATCTTTAGATCTATCCACGGATACAGTCCCGAGGGCATTTCCCTGCCGCATTTCCAAGTGGCACGCATGCGCACCATAACTCAAACACATGAACGCACTTTGCTGGAAACTCAATTGCATTTGTTAGGGAAGGGGTGCCTAATTTATACTATATATACGTACATATATATATGGATTTGAAACGAAATCTAGAGTTTTGTAGTTCAAGCACGTACCACGCACAAAGCGAAAAGTAAAGTAGAAAAAAACAAAGGAAAACACTCGACAAATGGGCACAGATAGAAATTCTTTCGAACAAAAAAAAATAAAAATGCCCATGAGTGCGGCCTGAGTTTGTTGGTTGGAAAGTTTTCGTATCCGTTAGATACATAGAGGCGCAGATACTCTCTCCCTGTGTTAAAGCCGACTGCACTGAGAAACATTAACACGTCGCGACGGCATAAAACTCGTTAAATGAAGCTTCCCAAAGGACAAGCGACAGCCACTCAGACGCTTATTTGGTCTGGCACTCAGTACACTGTAAAAAATGAGACTGAAACATGTGTATCGCATAAATACCATATGTGAATTTATAACAATATGCAATTTAAAAGATAAAGATACAGTAATAAAGGTTAAAAAATATATTTCGAAGAAGGCTGGGAAAAGTATTTTGAAATATTTATAATATTTTTTCAGTGTCCTTCCGGACAATATGCAAATATTGTTATTGAAAAGCTCTCCTCCAAAATGGCCTCGCCATGTCAAGTAGGGGTGGTCACCCCAACCGCGTTTGTATCCGTTCCGGTGCCACCTCCTTCCGCACCAGAGTCTCCTTCCGCTCACCTTGTCACGTGGCCATTGCCGCCAGGTCCTTCTCCTCCTCCGTCTCCTCTTCCTTCTGACAGCTCCACCACTCTCCACCCTTTCAGCCCTGTTAATCGCTGCAGACAAGCCGTATGTCATCTACGTGGTCGACAGGATAACGTAACCTCGGCCAGTTACTGTTGTTGCGGACACGGCTGTGTGGTGGCCTGCAACAATATTACAGCTTCCTGCAACCTGGCAGGATGTAAGGGCCAGAGGAAAAGCACTATTTGATGTCGCTTAACACCCGGCAGACAAGTGGCCCATAAGAGAGACAGCAACACGTTCCAAGTGCCTCTGACTGGCATACGAAAGTGGTCCTTCGAAAGGGACACATCTGCCCGTATGCATTGCCACCAAAATGTGACATTATGGTGATCCAATATAAAATTAAACTTTTATGGGGAGAAAAAAAAGGTTTCTTAAACAGTAAAAAGAAAAAATTTATAAGATAATCATAAGTGTAAAATTTATTAGATCAGTTAAGTTTCAGGGAATTAGAGACACAATTGGTTCAACACTCATTGAGTGATTTATGACTTGAAGAAATCGGGTAATCACCAACTAATTTCACAAAATTCCCAGAACTCGTTGTATATTTTCTTTCTTTTCATTGAAAGAAATCACAGCTAGAACATCTGGAACACCCTCTGCGGCAGGCAGAGTAACTTAAAACACAAACAGACTGCATAGTGTATCATTAAACAAGAACAAAACTCGATAAAAATTCTATTGCTGCAAAACTTATTTACTTTGGTGTCGTGTCTGTTCAATAAATTACAGAGAGGGAAGTGTGGAGAAACAGAACTTTTTGGCAAGCCAAATGCAACAGCAATGCCAAGTTTCCTGGGTAAAACTTTATCCTACTCCCGGCACAGCAAGATAGAACAAAACAAAAAATGTGTACTGGAGAGAGGGAACGAACACTTAAATTAAAATTGTCATGGTTGATTGCATTTTCCTGCCTATGTGTCTGTGTGTTCACAAGAGTCAATTGTTTATCAATTGAGGTACAAAAAAACACAAAGAGCAGAGAGCAGAGGAACCATTGCAACCACTTTTGTAGGGTTTTGTGAGTGGATTCCGTTGCCCTACAACAACATACCATCCACAACGATGACCTTTAGGTACCTGAACATGCCCCTAGGAAGGGTCCTCAGTTGCCTACCTGATCCCTCCTCAGCAAGAATAAAGAAAAGACTGTACGAGCACAGAAATAGATTAAAAATGCATTAAATCATTGATAAATTGCGTGAGAGCCGAGGAAAGGGATTAGCCTTTTCTCGAATCTCGGTAGGTGTTGAACAAATTTAAAGCGATCGTTTAGATGGGATCTAACCCGGGGCCTTGTATGATTTATTCATCTGCAATGGAGGCTGGCATTGTGTTCAATTTGACCCCAAATATTTCAGTGTTCAATGAATGCAATTCAATATCTTGGCTGGCAGCTTCCAAAAAGCTCAACAATATTTGCCTTTGTTTTAGTGGCCAAGTGTGAGACGTCTGTCTTTTGTTTTTCCCTCAACTATATATATGTACATATATATAGATTCTCTTTTTTTTTTTGGCATGAACAACAAGAAGTTCGACTTTATAGGAATTCCAGTTTAGTGTCGTCCCATTGTTTGGCATTGCTTTTGTGGTATTGGCAGTGGCGTCAGAATCGTTTACATATTTTTTGCCTTTGGTTCCCGGGGAAGACGGAGAAAAACTAAAACTATGCTGATGATGGAGCTTGGAAATGGAAATCGGACTGGGGAGCTGGCTTGTTGATTTGCTTTTAATTTTGCATAAATATGCGCGATTCTGGAGGCGGGTACCCGGTCGCTGGATGCTGCTGTCAGTTGCAGTCTCAGTTGCTGACAGTCAGCACGTTGGATTACTTTCCTACACCAACTCCACATATATGAATAGCTATGTACAGTGAAACGTCTATAGTTTGAACTAAATTTAATTGATTTTTTTAAATCTTAAGACACGTTTTTAATATATCACTTTTTTCTAAATATTTATAGTTCTTAACTCTACTTTAATAAATATAATTTGTCAGATTTATTACGTTTTTAAAGGCAAGTTCCACTGTCTGCATGCTTATCTGCATATGAAACCCTCTCTACCCCTGACACTCTTTAAAGCTCGTTCTTTGCTTTTTAGCTGTCTTTAAAATTCATGAATGCAACAATTTCTGCATCGCCAGCACTTTAATGTATAAAGTTTAATTCACAGAATGTGCCTGTGTCATTCGTCGCATAATGGAGTGATCTCTGCCACCGGAGAGAGACGAGACTCTTTCGCTCTGCGGAGTCTCATGTTTGTCACTTTAAACGTTTAAACGTTTAATAAGGCATCTCTTGATTGAATTAATATGCCATTGTTGACCGGCAGCCGCTGCACATGATCCCAGAAGCTAGCTAATTGAATTGAAGTTGCAGTTGTGAACTTTTAAACTTTTCTTTACGTCTTCGCCTCTCAAGTGGCAGCAAAGTAATGCGGAATAGATGGAAAAATCTTGGAATAGATTGAGATTTATAGCAAAGATTGGGGAACATTTCAAAGCAATTGAACTGGAAAAAGATTTAACCAACATTCTTATATGAGATTTATCATAAAACTTGTTTTAACTAAATAAATTTGTTTCATTTTTAAAAAACTATTTCTTTAGTTACTCTTCTCTTAACTTCAAAAGATACATATATTTCTATGAATCAAATATACGTTCAGAAACAATTTTTAGTATCCCTTTATAATGTTTTTTTCATTTTCAATTCATGATGAAATCCCACCCTTTGTTTGATGTGGCCCATCTCCTTTGATCCTCCTTGGACATGAAGAAACCGGATCATTTTCCTTTATATTCCATTCCATCTCTTGATTGTTCAGTTTCTATTTTGCAGATACGTTCCACACTCACACACACACACTCCCACTATAGTGACCCGCACTTTTTGTGAAGAGAACTCCAATCTGAAAATCTCTTTCATACCCAAGTTTATCAAATATTTTTTCTATTTGCTGCGCCTGCCTCTTTTTCTCCGTTTTTGTTTACATTTTCGTGTCCGCTGCCTTCTTTCCGGCCTTTGCAATAAAATACAAAATGTGGAACGTATCCGCACACCAACACCAGCCCAGCGAGCGCGCACACAGACAGACACGGCTGTATCTCACAGATACGCCGACGAAGTCTGGTATTTATTCTCGTGTTTGTTTTGCGCTGCGCCTTCATCCCGCCGTCCGCTTTGCGCTCCGTTGGATCGCGTTGCCTGCTGGCTGACTGGCCGACTGGCTGGCATCCACAGCCACAATCGTAGGTAACAAACAGTTTCGAAGCGCGTTTCAAGCCGTCAACGTCAACGGTTTTCCGCCAGCGGACAACTGCGACGGCGCGCCGTATCCGAGCGATACTACAGATACACCTCGCAGTATCTGCTCCCTCATTCTGCTATTCCATCTTTTCCTACTCCCCGTGTGTGTGTGTTTGTTCATTACGAAAGCGGTAATGCCAATAGATTGGGAATAGTGAAGTGAAGTCTATCTGAAAGATGCATCCACAAGATGCCGAGTGAAGTTTTAATCCAAATACCAAACAATCCTTGATTGTGAGGCTTAAGCAAAGCTGAATCGAGTGAAATCTTGAAGCTACATGCGAATAATAACCCGGAAAACTTGCAAAAAATGATATAATTCTCCTTACATATCGGTTTAATAAAGTTATATCAAAAATATGTGAACAATACATTACATAAAATGTATAAAAAAGATATGACTGAAGGAAAAATATCAAGTTATTTGAATAACTTCAGTCTTAATAATTTACAAACTCCAAAGTTATAACCAATAAAGAAAGAAAACTCCCTTTAGCAACAGAGAATCGCTATGAGATTCCGGTTAACCGGGAAACAGAAATTATAGCTCAATCCGACATCCAATCCGTAATGCTCAGCGGAGCGGAGCTGTGAACATTTCACTTTCGGTGCATCCAACAGATACGGGCGATTGTTGCACGCCGCCACGCGGCGCTCCGCTCCAAATTTGCAACGCAAAGTTGGCTGGTCATTGGCTTTTGGCTCTTGGCGGCAAGAAACCTTTTGCACGATGCAAATGTCTCTACAGCCGCAGAGAGGGAGAGAGCTAGATACTCGGCATCTATGAGATACTTTTCCCCATCGGTGAGGTGCCCCTAGCTGTGTTGGAGTATAACATGCTAATTTGCACCGAAACTTTATGGGAGTGTTAAGTATCTGCGAGAGCCACTCGATGACGCCTCGTTCAGGTATTTGCCTATATATATTGTATATATATATATATATATATATGCAAATCGACTCCCAATAAAATCGAAAAGAATCGAGATTGAGATTGCGACTGAAATCGAAACCAAAGTCTAAGCACCGTGAAGTTGCAGCAAATATGAAAAAGTTTATTTATAAATCATTACCTCAATTTGTGGGGTTTTCCGCAGCTAGATAGCTAAATAGAAGTATTCAAATATAAACAAAAACAACACCAGTTGAAAGTGACATCAGCTTCGAAACTTTATTATCGCGAAATTCCTCAATTTTGCACTTTACTTCTCTTTCCTTTTTGTTACTTATTCCCCTTTTTATTTATAATTATGTGTTTATTTTCTGTGTGCCTCAAGTGCCCAAATTACGTGCATTCATATGTGCGATATCGCAAAGCAAACAAGTGATACAAATACACAAATGAGATTACGCTCTCTATAGACATGTCATACGAAACCAATTAAATAATCAAATTAATCGCTTTGACTCGCTCAAAGTGCATTGTATGACAGACATTTCTATCTGCGCCAAACGAAACCCAATCCAAATTAAGGCAAACACAATGAAGTTTCCGGATTATGTCCCAAACAACATGCTGGTGGTAAGAATAAGCATAAGCTCAAGCTATATTTTCCTCATAATTAAAGTCATTAAGAGTGGGTACTAACTGGGCCATAAATCACACTGCTGTGACTTAAATTATGGCTAACAAAAAGGGTGGAGTAGAACCAGTAGAGCTCACTAGATAAACAGTAGATAAACAATCTGATGAATGCCTGGGCATTAGCAGATGAAGGTTAAGTTACAAAAGTTCATCTTCAGGGTTATGCTTTGCGGAAAACCAAACAGAACTTTCCGACAAGATTAATTACTCCTACACATATGTATGTATATTTTCCATAAAGAAAGTCTTTTCCGCACGCCTTCCTCTGGCTGCACCCCATTAAATCTCCAACTAATTTCACTTGCAATTAAGTTAATTATAATTTTACCGCCCCCATCAAAATGCATTAAGTCGGTCAAAAAATCCCGCAACATAAACATTTCATAAATCTTCTTTCATGTTTTCAACTTCCCCCTGCAGCTCTGTATAGTTTTTCTTTTTATTTCTTAATGCAAGCGAAGCATAACCAAAAACAAAAAAAAGATCTCCGACTCAGTCTGATGCAAATTCATATACACCTGCAGAGGGCTCAGACTGCAGCAGAAATAAAAGTTTATAAATATTTATTATGGCCCACGCGACTAGCTGAAATTTGTATTTTTTTGTTAGTTAATTGTGTTTATCTTTTTATTGTTTATTATTTATACTATACTAAGGCAGCCGCCAGCCCACGCCTGGAATCTGTGAGTTTTTTCGTCGAGTTTTGTAATTGGATGCGTCGTGTTGCGTCCGTCTGGTAAAATAATTTTTGTGGCGCCCACCTGAGCCGAGCGGGAAAAAAATGTCGATTTAATTTTTTCAAATTTTAAGGGGATTGGCTGGCTCGCCAAACGACAGATTTGAAATTGATTGCAGTTTCGAATCGGCGTGGAGTTGTGCCGCGTGAATCACGGCGATTGCATGCAGGATTTGGAAACAGCTTGATGGGATTTGTTTTTAATTGATTTATCTTCACTTTGTATTGGATTTGTGTAATGATTGAGAGACTGAGTCGGATCTCTCAATTGAGTTTGGCCATAATGGGGGTTGTGTGTCGAGTCGGGAACACAGTTCCAGTCCATCGCCTGCTGTGAGGGTAAATGAAGTCAAACTAAAGTGATTTTGTAATTGCAGGTGGTAAATGGGGAGTGGAAGTGTGTGATGACTGACCGAAAACATCAATTAAATAACAAAACTATGGAGCTAGATATCTTTAAATACAATATACATACATGTACAAAGGAAATATAGAAATTATAGTCAGAGTTCTTGCGTGCGTGTCTATTTAATAAAAGAAAGTTGTATACTATAAAAGATAATAACATACTACAATAATTACTAATGATTAGATTTCCCTGACTTCTTGTTTTAAGCAGAATATTTCTGGCTTAAAAGAAAGCTCTCTAAAGCGATTAAGTAAACTTATTGCCACCTTTCTAGTTTCTCAAACTTAAACTTGATTCATTCTCTTTTATATGTCCGCATTTCATATTTCCATAAAATATTATTCTCTATAAAAAGTTCTTTAAGATTCAATTTCATTTCCTTTTTCAGCCAGAATTCATTCGTAAACAAATAGCTTTATAGCTTTATTTAGTTCCGCTTGTTGTCATGTGCATCCATCACAAAACCATTGAGATTGAGATTTATAGCAAAGATTGGGGAACATTTCAAAGCAATTGAACTGGAAAAAGATTTAACCATGATTCTTATATGAGATTTTATAATTTTTTAACTAAATAAATTTGTTTCATTTTTAAAAAACTATTTCTTTAGTTACTCTTCTCTTAACTTCAAAAGATACATATATTTCTATGAATCAAATATACGTTCAGAAACAATTTTTAGTATCCCTTTATAATGTTTTTTTCATTTTCAATTCATGATGAAATCCCACCCTTTGTTTGATGTGGCCCATCTCCTTTGATCCTCCTTGGACATGAAGAAACCGGATCATTTTCCTTTATATTCCATTCCATCTCTTGATTGTTCAGTTTCTATTTTGCAGATACGTTCCACACTCACACACACACACTCCCACTATAGTGACCCGCACTTTTTGTGAAGAGAACTCCAATCTGAAAATCTCTTTCATACCCAAGTTTATCAAATATTTTTTCTATTTGCTGCGCCTGCCTCTTTTTCTCCGTTTTTGTTTACATTTTCGTGTCCGCTGCCTTCTTTCCGGCCTTTGCAATAAAATACAAAATGTGGAACGTATCCGCACACCAACACCAGCCCAGCGAGCGCGCACACAGACAGACACGGCTGTATCTCACAGATACGCCGACGAAGTCTGGTATTTATTCTCGTGTTTGTTTTGCGCTGCGCCTTCATCCC